>PVLA01009768.1:0-70987 GCA_004027455.1 Hydrochoerus hydrochaeris | reverse complement strand
CCTTCCCTCTCTTCTCTGTCTCTCTCCTTCCATGAAGGGAACCTCTTTGGCTCACCACATCCCCAGAAGCAGCTGAGCCAAGCAACCAAGGACTGAAACCTTGGAAACTGTGAGCTGAAATACAACTTTCCTGTCTCGCGAGTTGACCTTCTCTGACATTTTCTCACAGTGACTGAAAGCTAATTAAGATAGCCAGACCTTATAAATCTGCACATAAGTCATCCAAATACATAGGTGCTTAATAAATTAATATATCATTGCAGGGAATTATATGTAATATTATTATCTAGTAGTATGTTTTATATGCTATCATCTAATATACTAAGAATTTACTATAAGCCATAATTTGTTAAGCATAAATATGAAGTTGTTAAAAACTGACATGAATTATTTTGTAACTGTGAGAAAATTTAAAGGATCTTCCAAAGCATGCACTGCCTCATATCCAGGTTGGTACTTTTTGGATTGTTTGTCAGCAGGGGCTAAATCTTTCTTTTGTGTTTAACTCAATGGCAGGTAAGTGCTTGGCACTGGGTGACGATATTCTATCTGTTCCCATGTCTGACTAAAGACAGAACTTTGTCCTAGATTTTTCTGACCTTAAAAAGTCAGGTTCAGAGAGCGTTGTGCAAGTACCTGCAGAGGCACATTTGCTGCAGAGGTGAAGCTGAGGAGCCGGCAGTTCCCCTGCAGCTCACACCAGCCCTAAGCCTCCCACAGAACCTGGTATGCTGGCCACCACAAGACTCCCTGCGCAGGCGAAGGGCGCACCCACCTGTCCCAAGCGGAAACGCTCCGGTGACGGCACAGTGCGGCGGCTCACATCTAAATCAGCACCTGTGACATCTGCTAACCATGGCCCCAGGTTCCCTCTCCAAGGCTCTGGGGGACGGTGGGTTCAGGTGTCACCGAGAGATCAGCCCTGTGCCCTGGTGACGGTGCTTCTGCAAGGATTCCTGCAGGTTGTGGTCTTCCTGGTCTGGTAAAAAAGATGCAAGCAGTAGCGGAGGGGAGCTGGGATGCCTGGGCTCCCTGACCACGGGGACACAGAGAAGGCCGCAGCTCCAGAGGTGACCCACACCACAGGGCACAGGGTCAGCACTGACAACCCCAGGCACCAGGACTGACAGTCACTCAGCTTCTCTGGGGCCAGGTGGCCTTCTGGAAGCCGTAGGCTGTGGACTGCCCACTGAGCTTTGCCCTCCTCGGTTTCACATGGAGCAGGTGGTTGTTGACTGCCCTGGCAGAGAGGCCTGGACGGCGAGCTCTGCTGTGGACGGCGAGCTCTGCTGCGGCGGAGAACACAGGGAGATTTATTAATCAGTTCTGGTTTCCAGCCAGAACGTCCACACCAGGCCCAAGAAAGGTGGTGCACAATTCCGACACCCACAGCGTAATAGAGAGTTCAGCCCACGGGCTCCGGCCCTAAGGCAGGAGCAGCAGGACTTCATGGCAGCCAGGAAGCAGGGCAGGGACGCAGCAGAGAAGGAGTGAGAAGCCAGACCCTGACCCCGAGACTGCACTTCCGTGACCCACCCGGACACACAACTGTATTCCACTAATCCTCTGGGGGGATCCCCAAACCAGCCAACTTCCCCTCTAAGTCCCACCCTAATTACCCTAAGGACCACCGCACAGCCTGGGCCCTGGGAACCTATAAGCATCTCTAGGTACTCACAGTCGGGAGGGGTGCAGGAGGGCTACGTCCGGTGCCCGGAGGACCTGGCATCCGTCATTCTGCAAGGAAGCAGTCAGTGGCCGAGTGGCACCAGCCTTAGCTTCCCCAACCTCGCCCCTGCCCGGGGTGGTATGAGGCCAGCTGAACAGCTGCAGATGTGGAAGAATCTGAGTTTAGCATCATGGGAAGCACACTGGGCCAAGAGCGAGGACACCGGCCTCCTGTACCCGCCACCTGGACACTCAGCTGTGCTCAGAGCTGAGGGAGGTCCCACAGCCTCGGGATGCCCAGCTGCACGTAACCTGAGCCTAGCGCAGGGCCCGGCCAGTGGAGGTGCAGAGGTCCAGGCTCCCCTGCTCTGAGCACTGCTCCCCGGGCTGCTGTCAACCAGCAGGGACAGCGCCTCTCTCCAGGAAGCAGGGTGGCGCTATCAGCCTCACTTTTCGCCATGGTGACATAAGTATCTATCATTTCACTGTATATGAATTTTTTAATATTTCCAATATAGATGTTGCTGAATGTGGAATTTCACGAGATATGATTCCACTTAGCCCGGGGGCCTTTTGATTCCTCTAATGCTCCTTTATCAGGTTTCATCAGGTTTATTGGAAAATGGGATAGGGCCTCGTTGGAAGCCGGGTGGAAATTTGTCAGGCACTTAGCGGGGCTATCAGTCTTGAGTGCAATTGTTGCTGCAGACACAGGACCTAGATTTCCAGAGCCCCGGACCGTTGTCGCCCGGAGGAGAGCGTGACGGCCAAGGCAGGTAGCAATGCTTCTCCGAGAGCACAGAGGGAGACGGGACGGGCGGCAGAGTGAGAGAGGTGGCATGAAAGGTGCTCGCTGGAAGCTGCAGGGGACTCCAGGGAGTCCAGGGACAGCACGTACAGTCTGAAAGTGGAGGGATTGGCATGAGGCCAGAAGTATTTCCTAAATGACCAGGTGCCAGTGTGACCTTCTTTCTCCTAAGGGAAGAAACAGAGAGACCCGAACTTCTGAGAGCGAGTCCTTGCTGAAGGGAAGGGTGGGGCGGAGTGGCCAGGAGGTGTGGGCCAGACAGGGTTGCAAGAAATGCACTCTGCACTGGGGGTGGGTTTTGGGGAACACAGGTGAAGAGTGTCAAACAACGCAGGGACCTCAAAGAGGGCACATGGGAAGTTTGGCACCTGTGTCTGATCATGAACGAGAGATTGAAAGGCAGCGGTTCTGTAAGTTGGGTCCACAGACTGGCAGCATCACAGTGACTGGGGATTTGTTGTCACAGCTGTCTCTGGGGGAGGGGGAGTCCTGTTCGAGTTGTCCACTGAGAATCAGCCTTCTGGAAGGGGAGCCAGCCGAAAGGAGAAGGGACAGAGACAGAGTGTGGGAAATGGAAAGTGGGACAGAGAAGAAGGTTGGGGCTGCAGAAGTCTTCCTCCAAGGACAGAGATCGTGGCAGGACTCTGCAGCAGCAAGTGAGTCTGGGGGAGAGCAGGGCCCCTACCCTGGGAGATGGGGAGGCAGAAGCAGGTGATGAAGAAAGGGCAGGGACAGAGGGACAAAGGGACAGAGGGACAGATGAAGCTGATCCAGGGAGGGAGTGGGGGTGGCATCACGGGGGTTAGCAGGGTCTCTCGGGCCTCCTACCCCAGCTGGCCTTCTTGACATTTCTGTGCCCCTGAAGCTTCCCCTGGAGGCGGCTACTCTGGCCCAGGAAGGGCCCCCCGCGGTATTCAGTGACCTGCTGGATGGTGAAGCATGCCGTGCAACGGGGACGAAGTCCCTTTGCCATCCCAGAGGCCAGGACACTGAGGGGACCCTGGAGCAAGACCCGTGTTGCAGTGTTGTGTTATGGATGACATCGTGAAGATTTCGGGACCACGGGGTTGAGAAGTCCCAGGGGAAGCTGACCACAGGGATCCCTGGGTGTTGATGCCTTTGCAGTGGAGTGGTCTGATTTACGATCATCTTCCGGGGTCCCCAGGAGGCCCGGAGCGGCTGAGACACTGCACGCTGAGGCACCAGCCCCTTCCCAGGTGTTCACTGTGTGGGTGGGGAGTTGGAGAGCATGAACTTCTGGGACAAGCATCACACAGAAAATGTCTAAAGGCTTTGCAAATACCTGGAGCTCTTCAGTCACCACAGTGAGGTCCCAAAGATATGTAATGATCAAGAAGCAGCATTGCTCAAACCCCGGTGTAAGGGCTCCAAGCAGGGTATGAGCAGCCTGGACTGGGTCCTGCTCACCTGCGCATGGGTGGAAACACGCAGCCTGGGGGTCGAGTGACTATTAAGGATTAAAAACTGATGGTCAACTTAATGGCAGCTGGATTACATCAGCAGGGTGCTGAGCGTAGATGTTCCACCTGAGGAAAGTTGCCAGCATAAATAGAGACGTGGAGAAGGAGAAGAGAGATGCATTGAAGCCTTGTGGGTTCTCCTACATGTTGCTGTTTGAGCCGTTGGTTCTCCTGGCTCCGGAGAGGAAGACGTGTGCAGCTTGGTCTCCAGGATGAACTCTGGCTTCCTGGCAAGTACTCGACTGTGCTTATCATTGGAGGAGCTCAGGGCCTCCTTGTCACTGAGGGTGACTGTGCTGCTTTTCAGGACAACCCTGGTCTTTGTCGTTGACTTCTCGGCTCCAGTGTAGAAACCTGAACCTACCAGCACAGCTCTTTCACCCCACTGGCATAGACTTTCTGGTTTCCACCACTGACCTTTGGGCCTTCCCAGCACAGATCTGTAAAAGAGACTGGCATGAGTCCTTCTCAAGACTCCAGTTGGACTCATGGGAAGCACTGTCATGAGCTCTGGGTCTTCATCTAGACTCATGCAGGACATTGCTGTGGGATTCAGGCCCTTGGCTGAATATTCTGGGTCTTTATTGTTATGGGTAGATGTCCTGCACTTTCTTGTGTTAACTTTGGGTGACCATCATAAAATAATATTATAAACTCCATGTCCTGATTTTAATTGCTCTCCTCACAAACCCTGACCACAACAGTGGCTGACGGGTGAGCACTTTGCGACGTCCTATGTTGAGTGGACGTGGGCAGCAGAGTGTGAGGGAGCTGTGGACTGGGGTGCTTGCAGAGCCGTGACTCCCACTGCTGCACCCGAAATCTGACCCAGTCTGTCCTTTGCTGGAGGGACCCCAAAGCGGAGGTCCCACACGGTGACCCGCTAGAGACAGTCACGCTGCCCTTGGTGCGTATCAGGTGACAGTAGTCTGATAAGCTCCTGGGACTTTCTACCCCCACCTGGGAGTCCCAGGCCCCAAGCGCTGGGTGGGACACATGGGTAGTTCCACCAAGGCCAGTGAATGAAGTCACAGCACCAGTTGGACACCCGAGGGCAAATATTTAATTGAAAACATTCATGCACAGCCCGGGCACCCCTGGGGTCGTGACTATGTGGGGCACAAATCCCACTGGCTGCTGGGCACCAGCCTGCCCAAAAGAAGCCTGGCAATGTTCAGCCACTGTGAATCAGGCGTAATAAGTCCCTCTGCCCCACGTCTTACTGCTGTCCTGAGGACAAAGATCAGCTTTCCTAGCACAGCCCCAAAGCCGTGCGCTCTGAGCGGCTGAGCCCCTCTGCTTGCGCTCGCTCGCTGAGCTTCAGCAAAGGGCGTCCTCTCCCACCTCGCAGGGCCCAGGACCTCCCGGCTGCCCAGCTTTGCCGGTGGTGGCTGCACTTCCTGAGACTCCTCCAGGTCTCCTCATGCTTCCATCGGTTTCCTTATTAGTGTTACTTCTCAGCAGCCCCCCGTGTTTAATCAACTCTCCTCCTATTACCCCTTCCTTCATCTCACTCCCACCAGGCATGGGGTACTTGCCTGTTACCCCAGGACTGCAGGCCAGTGAGCTCACACAGCACCCCCAGCCCTCCGTCATTACCCAGGAGGTAGCGCAGCTTCGGATTTCTGCCCTGCCTTATAACTCAAGCAGCTCCTACAGATCAAGGAATCCAGGGACGCGCAGTAAACATGCGCTGTGGGGGGCACATATGGAGTAGTGTGAGGCTGGCTTCCGTGTCACGGTCATTTAACCCCTCCTGGCATCGCCCCCTTTCCTGTAAGGTGAACTTTAACCTTCTTCCTAGCTCACATTTCTCACCTACTTAGACTTGACTGCACTAGAACGGTGACAGACATCACTAACGGGCCACGCCTCGTGTCTCCTCCAAAACCCTAACGCTCTGAGCTGTCCACAGACCTTGTTCTCATGCTCAGCTTTGCTGAGAATATTTAAGTGAACACACTTGCTCCCACACAAATGTATATATACTTCATTTTTCAGATACCACAACATAGCTATAAACTATAGTTATATGTTAATATAAATGTTAGGATATAGTATATATTAGTATATATAGATATATACTAGTATATAAAATATAGATACTAATGTCACGACCGGATACTTCTCAGCAAGGGAAAGACATGCTTCTCCTCCCAGCCAAGACAGGGAAACTGCTATTAGATGAGCTCTCCCCCCGCCAAAGCTGTAAACCCCGGCAGCTTTAGGCCCTGTGCATCAGACGGAACAAAGCTGCAGCCCAGGAGCCTCCCTGGCAGAACCCCTGGCCACGGACTGCAGGGCACTGAGGGGTGGAGGGAGCGGTAGAACAGTCCGCTGGGCAGCGCCGACAGAGAACCAAGAGGCTCAGCGCCATCCTGAGCTGGCTCGCTGAGGTGCCAGGGCCCAGCTTTGGGAGACCTCCGGTCCCGCCCTGTGCTGCAGCAAAGGAGAACCCCGTCTCCACAGTCGCCTTGGTCAGCCAGCAAGCGGACGTGCTGTTACATGAATGAAGTGTTGGCGTTCAATGCTCTTTGGAAAAATAAAACAAAATCCAGAAATTTGCAGGATATCATCTGCGATAAAGAACAATTTCTGGGGGAGAAATGAGAAACTGACTCATCCTTGAGCCGAAGAGAGTCAAACGGCCAGGCTGAGACGTCTCCTGGAATCGGCAGACACTGCATTTTAAAGCAGCATCCTACACATTTCAAGGACTGAAAGAAGACGTGGTCTGAGTGAAAAGTCAGGAGTGACTGAGGAGCTGATGTCCTGTCTTTCAAATGGCAGCCGTCAGTGGCCCTCGGGGCAGGCAGAAGAGGTGGACAGCGCCCTTTGGGTAGAACCTGAGGAATGAGCCGGCCGGAAGAACGAAGAGAAGGAAAGGGCAGGCAGGGCTCACTGACGTCTCAGACACGGTGGCACTTTGTGAAGCACACATATGGGTGCCCCCAAGAGGCCTGAGGCTGAGGTCAGGAAGCAGCCCAACCCCCCACCTCAGATGGAAAGGAATCGAGAGGCGACACATTCCGGGAGAAGCCTGCTGAGTGGGAGGCCGGACAGGAAATCCACAGGGGTGGATTGGGAAGAGGCCAAAGAATGGCCATAGGCGCCGTCAGCGAGGACAGCAAGCCAGCCTGAAGCCTCGCTGGAAGCAGACCAGACACAGAGGGCCTCTCTCAGCTGCTTAAGAAAACCCTGTTCACCTGGTGCGCTGCTGCCCCCGGGCTCATACCAGCGGGGCTCCGAAGAGGTCTGCACGGTGAGAGCAGCTAGCGGGGTTCCTCCCACTGAAGGACAGTGTTTCCTGCGCGGGGACTCGGCTGTTGGCAAAGATATCAGCAAGGTCAAGAGTAACAAATAGATAGAAAAATGCAAAATAATGGTGTAAAGAATGTAAATTTTCCAGTGAACAGCGCAAAAATTTGGAGATGTGTTCTTGAGGTTTTGTTTCATTACGTTTACTCACTTAAGCCAAACCACACTGCTTTAGGTGGGGAACAACAAAAGCCTGACGTTTCAGGTGAGGAAACCCAGAATCGTCACTGCGTCATCCTCGGCTAAAGGTACATCTTGCCATCGGAGCTTCCTGAGCTGGTGGCTCTCGCCTGATGCTTCCGGTGGCTTTCCTAGCGTGGGCTCCCGTGGAGGACCAGGCCTGGAGAGAGGATGTCAAGGCTCAGAGCCACAGCCCCTGCGACCACTGTCCTCTCCTCCACAGCCTCTTCCTCATCAGAGGGATGGATCGCCAAAGCCGCCCCCACGTCCTCCAATTCCCCACGCCTTTAGTTCACACATGAACACGTTTCTCCCCCACGAACACACGTCAGGTGTCTGTGGTGCCAGGCATGTTGCTGGTGGAAGGAGAGGCTGGTGTTTGACCATCAAGCCCAAGTCTGCCCCACTGGGGGCCACGCTTTGGGGGCAGCCTCTGCTTGCTGCAGCCACCCCAACACTGTCCTGCTGGGAGCTTCCGTCCGTGCACGGCCTGGGTCGGGAGTGCTGTAGCTGCGCCATCTGCTCCGGGCCCCTGTGGCTAAGCACAGTGAGCGAAGCTGCAGCGAGGTGCTCTGTGCCACCAGGGCGCCTTTACTTAGAGCCACGTGGCAGGTGCTCTTGGTGTCCATCCGTGTCCCCTGAGCCCCCTCCAGTTCTGAGGACCCGAGGGCTTCATGCCTGAGGTCTCTGCCCCGGGAGCAGCTCCCAGCAGTGGGGAGTAGGGGTTCATGGACCAAGGCTGCGGCTTCCTCCACTGTGGGTGAGGCCTTTCTGAACCCGGGCCCAGCCTCCTGCTGCCCAAGGGTTGCCAGCCCCCAAGGGTTTCTCGCCCTGTCTCTCTCCCCCCACCCCCACAGCCTGTAGCGATCACCTCCCTATGAGCACAGTTTGTACTCCTGTGCCCCTGTTGTCACTGTGACCTTTCTGTTTTCTTGCTGTCACAGGATACTCAAGGCCTGGCCCCTTCTCTGGCAAGCTCAGGCCAGGCACACATCTCAGAGGCCATCTGTAAATGCTTCCTGCCCTCCATTCTGCAGCCACCTGGTAAACTGTAGCCCATGCCCCAGGCCAGCTGTGACTACCACCTTCGTCTCCCCATATCAGGAATTTGGTCCCCACTGCTGCTGTGGGTCCACAGGCTCTGGAAAGGGGTCACTGCTTCCCAGCATCTGAAGAACCAAGTCACAGACTCAGGCAGCCAGCAGCCAAACAGCGAGTCCGTTCTGTGCCATCAGCTCATTTATTTACATATAATTTAGAGCTGCTAAAACTAGCAAAGTCAGGCTGTCAGCGCCAACCGCTTGATCTACTGCCCAGAATCCTTTGCACACCTTTTGATAAGAAACTCTAAACCCTTTGAAATGTGCCCTGTGCCTGCAATTCAATGTACATTTGCATATTTGTCAAACTCAGCCCGGCAGCAAGTTGCAAAGGGAACTGCAGGAGGTGGAAATGTTTTCTTTAATTTTTTTCAGCATTTCTGTGTTTATTTCAGTGTTCGCAGAGGCTCTGTACTCAGGAAAGAGCCTCTGGGTACATAAACTACTTCAACATCACACCGCCCAGCTAACCAAATCAGCCCCTGCAACTGCAGACAGGGCGCCAGGCGCGGGTCCCGGCTCTGCATTGTGATCACAAGAGTGTGGCTTTCGGACAGCGGGGCTGGCAGGGCCATCCGGCCTCCAGCAGTGCCGGGCAGCGCGGTGACCAGGGCTCTGAGGGTCCAGAGTGACTTTGTGGGAGGAAAAAGGTTTCTGTACGTACTCGCACTTCACTGTGAACCTCATTCCACTGTAGCTAAGCTCTGGACCCTCTAAATCCTCCCCTCACTTTGTACACACTCGTCCGTGGTCCTTGGCGCTGTCTACAGCGGCTCTGGAGTCCTTTTTCCTGAGTGTCTTTAGCTGTGTGTCCTGGAGGCCCTGATGTCCTGAACTGACTCGAACGTTTCCCTTCCCTAGTCCTCTTGACTTGGGGACGAGCCAGAAGTCACTTGGTGACAGGCTGGCTGACAAAGGTGGATGAGGGTCCCTTATGACCCCGCATCCCTCCAGTGGCAGTTGGCAGCTGTGTTCACTGGATCTAAATACACTCACACAGAGGGTGGCCCAGAACTGCTCCCGAAACTGGTAAGAACAGCGGGATAAGCGTGTGTGAAGGGAGGGAGCACGGTGAGGTGTCTTTTACTGATTTGGTTTTTTTTTTTGGTACCGGGGATCGAACTCAGGACTGCATGATTGCCAGGCAGGGCTTATGCCGCTGAGCAAAATCCCAGCCCTAAATTCTTTTTTTAACATGAACACCTCAGTTTTGGCAGAAGTCTCATCTGGGAGCTCTGCAGGATGAGCCCATGGGAGCCCTCACTGTGTGGAGGTCAAGGCCTGGGCAGGGTTTGTTCTCCAAACCTTGGCACCACCCCGAGCTCTGCACCCACAGGCTCCAGCTGGGGTGTGATTCCACCTCCACTGGCTACCCCTCCCTCTAATGCAGGGGCCGGCAGTGAGGACTTTCCGGTCCCTGGACAGCCAGCAGTTCTCCATCAGAAACAGGAGCTGCCTTCAGGGAGAGGGAGGAGAGGGGTTCTGAGAAGGCTGTGTTGGGCCTGGACAGGCAGCAGGAGGGGTGCAGGCAGCCTCCAGAGGGGCGATGGGCCCGCACCCACCTCGCCTGGCCCTGGATGCCCTGCTGGAGCCCCCTGGGTTTGAGCCCACTCTCCCCTGAGTACAGGACGAGGACCAGAAGCGTAAACCCCTGAGACCTGGGCCATGGGAAACACAGCCCCAATCGGGCATCACGGACTCACTGGATGCGGTGGACACAGCCCAGATTCCTCCTGCCTCCTGTGGACGCTGCCGTGACCCGAGCCCAGCCCGAGAGGACACTTGGCTGCTGGTGCCGGTGCCTGAGTTGCAGCCTGCAGGGCAGCCCAGCCCCTGCAGTCCTCTTCCCAAAGCCACACAGCATACAGGCACCGCTTTGGAGTGAGACCAAATCTGTCCTCAGATCCAGAGCGATCGTCCGGCCATCAGCAGCCCTGAGCTGGCCTCTTCCTGTTTGTGAGCACAGATTGATTCATCGCTGCCGTCCGGGTCGGGGCCTCAAAGGCATGCAGTCGGCTTGTTCCAGTCTGTGTCGTAAAGTACGGAGACAAATGTAAGCAAGGATCATTCTCAGATGTTCTCATTTCTCATAATTCAGCTGGGTGTGGTGGTGCAGGCCTGTAATCCTGGCACTCCAGGAGGCTGAGACCGGAAGATTCCAGTTTGAGCCTAGCCTGGGCAGTTATGCCATAGAGAGACTCTGCCCCTCTCTGGAGCTGCATGGCCTGACACTCTGGCTTAGCTTCTTGTTGTGTACTTACTTGTTTGTTTCGGCTCACGCCTGCTCCCTCTGCTGTGCTCACGTCTGTCCTGAGGGACACCTCCGGATCTGCAGGAAGCTGTGACAGAGAAGGAGGCCGAAGGAGGCCGGGCCCTGCATACCCTGCCTCATTCCCGATGATGACGGGCTCTGGAATCACCCAGCCCGGGTTGGGAGCCTGGCCCTGCTGTGACACCTCCTCAGCTCTGCACCACTTTGTCTCGGCGAGGACTGTGTGGCCAGCACTGTCACGCAAGCCCAGGGCCCCATGTGGCCCATGCCCCTCAGCACGGCCCCGCCTCTGCACACGGCTCTGCTCTGTGGTCAGGGCTGCACAGAGGCCGCAGCGGCTTCCTGAGGATTTTCTTCAGTTCTCACTAAGCATATTTTTTTAAATCAGAAAACACTATTGAATATTGCAGCCTGTTTTCCTACTCAGTCAATACGATAGTTTTTCCATTCTCCTGCCTGTTGATATGGTGCATTATGGTGATTGATTTCTAAGTACTGAACCAGCCTTGTGTGCCTCAATTATATCCCGCTCGGCTGCGGTTGTGTAATTCTTCATATGTGCTGATCAACTCTGTCTGAAAACGTTTGGTTGAGAACTTTCACGCTTATGTTAATGAGGGATATTGGTCTCTTGAATATATATATACACACACACATGCACACACATATAATTGGCCATCTATATAAACATTCAAGTGATGATCTAAAAATACAGTGAAAGCTTAAATTTAAAAAACAGTGAAAGATAACTTGCCCTGATCCCCCCGAAGCACTTTCCCTGGATTTGAGCAGACCTAACTCTTTGCTCTTGCTACTTTTCGAAGCAGCTCTGGAGTCCTCTCTCCCAAATGTGTTTATGAGGTGTGAAAAGAAACATGGGACCACTGCTTCTGAGCCTCATTCGACTCCTTCCAGGGCAGCTCCTGCAAACATTGTGGGGTGTCCTCACCTGCCTTAGTCCCCGAATCTGGCACCTGTGACCTCTGGTGCTTCCCCAGGTCAAAACCCATGAAAGGAAACATTTTGACTCCATGTGGGACATGGAGGCAGACACAACTTCAGCCCAACTAGACACACAGGAGCAACCTCTAGCGCTGCTTCAAGCAGTGGCGGGACTGACAGGCTAAGTGTGTTCAAAGCCAGGGGAGGGTCTTGGGAACATCCAAGGCAGTATATCTTTTACTGGAATAATTTTTAAAATGTAAATATTTATTGATCATTTTGCTCATCCATGCCCACATTTAGTAGATACCATATAAACACACACACTGCCTCTGTTAGTTTCCACATCAAGGCAATGCTATGTCCACACAACATATTGGGGTTGTTCTTCCTCCATCCTAGAAGAAACTGGTAGAATTGGAGCCTTTCCAATGCTCAGAGTTCTCCATTAAAACCACCTGACCGGGGGACTTGTGTGTGCCTCACAGTTTAGGAGCAATTCCAATGACCCATCTCACATCGAGTGCGCCATGACTGTTTGTTTACTCCCAGGGTCCTGGTCCCAGCACCTGGAAAACAAGGGCTAGGGCCACTTCTGGAGAAAATCTTCTCTGCTCACCTAGTTTAGGGAGCAGAACCTGCTACCCCCAGAGCTACTCATTCTCTGGATTCTTCCTGGGCATCACCTCAGCTCCCCTCTGTCCACAGCTCTTCCTGACAAGGACCGTGGTGGTACTGGATTGGAGGAGGGGCCCAACCTCTGCCAGCTCAGCCTCCTCTTACCCAATCCCACCAGCAAAACCAGATTCCGAGGTTCTGTAGGTCAGGATTTCTACACACAGACTCGGAAGAGTGACACAGTCCAGCCTGTAACATGCAATGTGGATCCCTTTTCCGGTGTCTGACCCTCATCTGCCCTTGTTTTCCAAAATCTTTTGTTTTCTAGAGAGTTTGAAAGGTCACCAGCCCACACGGTTCATAAAGCCTTTCTGACAACATCTTCTACCACTTCTCCTGCTTTTAGGTCCTTCTTCACATGTGTTTCTTACAAGTAGTCATTCGACAAACCTGTGAGGGCATATGCTGGGTCCAGGTGCTAGGACCAGGGCCCTGGGGGATGAGCAAGAATTCAGGGAAAGAAGCTGCCCTCCACTCAGAGAGAGATGCATCTGCACAGCGTCTGCTTCCAGGACCGACTTTCCTTTGTTTAAAGCCATAAAATAAATGTAGTTCTCAGACTATCAAAATTCTGTTATCATAAGGTTTATTGGCACTGCAAAATCAGCACACAACAGCAGGATTCACCATGATTTAATGTGGAGCCCGTGCTGTACTCACAAAATAAAGATGAGACGTGGTAGAATACACAATGGGTTTTGTTCAAAAGTCAGATAAATCATGAAGACCTTTGTGAGGAATTCACCTGCCTTCTCCTGCCTGGTTCTGCAGCAGCTGCTCGTGTGATTTCCAGAATTATTTGTGTCTCACTAAACTCTCTTCAAGACCCTTAGCTCAAATGCACTTTGCTTCCTCAGTGGCTGTAAAGACATGTGTAGTGAACTGGATGAGATGCCTGGAAAGACCTGTCCACGTCCCAACCCACAGAGCCTGGAAACAACTTCATGTGGTGAAGGGGTCTCTAAAGAGGTAACCAAGCTAAAGATCTTGAGGTGATGTCACCATGGAGTGTCTGCGGGGGACCGACGGCCAGCGTTCAGGGGTCTTGTCAAAGGCAGATGAGGGAAAGACACAAGTAGAGGCAGGTGCTGGCGGGACACGGCCTGAGCCCAGAAGCGCCCAGGCCCAGAATCCCTGAGAGGCAGGGAGAATTTTCCAGAGGCCCTGCAGGGAGCATGGACCTGCCCACACCTCCATCACAGATTTCCTGCCCCCAAAACTGCCGAGAGAGCACCGACAGACTTCTCTTATTTGAGCCGTCTCTTCGTGGTAGTTTGTCACATCGTAGACACAAGTCCCACATCCGTGACCACTCTTTGGGTGACGAGTCAAAATAGCACAAAAAGAAGTGGTAATGCAGGAGGGCCACTGCTACCCGGTAGCTGACCACTGCCCAGAGCAGGCCGAGGAAGGCTTGGAAGTCTCTGCCACACCCCACCTGGGCTTTCTCCTGGGGTTCTCGGCAGCACAGCTGTGAAGCCAGCGCTCAACCACTCCCTCTGACCTGTGCTGTAAGCAGACCTCAGTGCAGCCTGCTCTCCTGACCCTGTCCATGGCTCACCTTGGTCACTTTCCTGGGGACAGAGCCAGCAGCAATCTGTGCTCATGTGTGCTGGGCCTCAGAGGTGGGTGCCGGGGGCCTCCCACATGGCCTGCTGCACCCCAGTGCAAGAGCAGATTGAGACCTAGAACTAAGTCAGCAAAGAAGCTATGCTCTGTATGGCTAGGTGGGTGGCATCTCTGTGTTTGTTCAGGGGACAGTCCTGCAGGGCACCTCACGGCCTGCACACCCAGACAGTCCAGGTGGTGGACAGTCCAGGGCCTGAAGGACGCAGGGGTTATTGAGAGGAGGTGGAGCCCTCACTGCCTGCTGGGTGAAGAACCCAGGTGAGCTCTCTGAGCCTTGCAGAGGACTGGGGGTGGGGCACCACTCCTGGGTCCCCTGAAGCCCCTTTGTTCCCACAACCATTCTTGACTGCCTGCAGGTGCCGCAGAGGACAGGACCGGGCAGCTGGATGGTCTGCTGCCTTGCTTGCTCTGTGCACCTGGGGTGCCTTTGACATTGTCTTTTGTGGGTGCTGTGGGATGACAGAGAAGCATGAGTGAGTTCTCACTAACATGCTGTCACCTCCCTGTGTTGCTTTGTTGCAGTCCTAAGCATTCTGTTAACTGTAACTGCATCATTTACAGAGATCCCAGGACCGAGCTGTCACACTTGGGTCTACCTGTGCTCAGAAACCTGGGCAAGGAGAGGTCAGGAGCAGCCCAGGCCACGCAGCAGGCAGATGGGGAGCCGGGGTTCCAGGCCAGGCTCCTGGCTCACGGTTCTCCTCATGGCTGTGGTTCCTCGGGAGCACTGGGGCTGGCGAGTGGACTTATGCTGAGGAGCAAGTGGAAGTGCCCACGAGAAACAACCACAGCCAAAGACAGGAGGAGCCAAGGGGCCACAGAAACCGGCGTGGCAGGGGCAGTGTACACCGAGCCACGGGGGCAGAAACAGCCCAGCCCAGCACTGCACGGTGAGCCCTGGCATGTTCTCTTGCATCCTGGTGCTGCTGAGTCTTCCCCGATCTGGGTCCTGGTGAGTCCTTCTGCAGCCCAGTCTTGGCTGACCCCACCCCAGTGCCGACCCCTTTAGTGACTGTCAGGGCTATTTTAGGCTCTCAGCCTCGGTTCTCCGTGACGGTGGGGCAGTGGCCTGCTCAAGGACAGACGAAGAGACCAAAGCTGGTGTGGGGCCCGGGGCCTCCACGGTGCCAGCAGAAATGTATCCCCCAGCTTGCGTTTCCCATCCTGCTGGGCACAGCCCAGAGGAACTTGCCCAAAATGCCACTTCTGCGTTCGCATTTTCCCTCGTGGCTCTACTTTCGACCTTGCAGAGCGCAGAGGTCCTGGTATTGGGTTCCAGTAATGGATCCAGCGCACGCTTCATCAGAGCCAGCACTCAGCAGTTTCCAGCGTGGCTTGCTGAGTGCTTGTCAGACTCGGTGACACTTGCGTTGGGCACCAGAACATCTTGTAGGGGACACGTCCAGGTACTTGGCCTGTTCTTGCCCTGGATCTGTAATGTGAGCTGGCATGGGCTGTGCAGAGCTGGGTAGAATTCTTTGGGCCTGCATAAGGGACACACAGGTCCCTGAAGCACTCCGATTGCAGCACATCTGATGAGATAAGAGCTCCATTTGTCATGAGCTTGTGTTTGGCTGGGGAGCAAGTAGTTCACAAGCCTAAGACACAGGCCACCACAAGCACGTGTGCTGCCTGTCCATGAGGTGGGGCGGAGGCAGGGCCAGTCCAGCACACTGAGGTCCCCACTTGCTGCGGATCCCGGTGGCGGCCCTCCCTGCAAGGGAGAACTGAACAACTGTGCGCTGGGGGCCTGCAGCAAGGCGTCTGTCCTTGGGGACACAGACAGGGTGAGGGAAAGTGGGCAGGTGCAAGCCCTCTCTGAGGATGCTCGCATGGAATTTTCGATTGCACAGAATTTGCAAAGTGTGAATTTTAACCATGCTGAAGTCAAGAGGCTCTTCCCACCATGATCCCCTTGATGGCTCAGACTTAGCAAAGTCGTGAATGGGATGTCTTTGCAGCTAAGGAGTGAGCAGTGTCATCACGTTAAACCTAAATTGAATGTAATTGATTCCATAATTAATAGAATCTCCAGGGGCTGCAGGAACAGAGGAGGTATCGTTGGAATCATACCGAACTCAGCAGTGCTTTGACAGTCACTCTGCCACCTGCCTCCTTTTTTGGATGCAGCAATCCTTGCCTGATCCTTTGAAGGGAAGCCCTCTCTATGGGCTCCTGCTGCTGCAGAAATGGGTCTGCCTAGCCCTCACATGAGCCTCTGGTCAGGAGCAGAGTCCTCATGCACCTGTGGGGACCTCTGATGGGCAGAGGCCCCACCCAGACCTTGGGGAGCTGGCCCAAGCTGAGCCCAGGCACCTTTGAGGCTGAGTCCTCCCTCTTTCCAGCTGTCCCTCCACAGAAGGCTCCCTGCATGATGCTGGTTCAAGGTCACAGAGCCGCTGAGCTTTTGTCTTTCATATCTGGGTCTCGCTTTGACTTCAGAGGCAGCTCAAATGTTTCCTAGGACCAAGGCACAATTTTGTGTACAATTAGGAACAAACGCTGTGTGCATTTATGACACTGGCTGTTGTCCTCAGGGGTGTCCAGTGGCATCTGCCCCTGCCACATAAAGATGTTGCCTACATCTCAGGCCCACGAGGGTGACCCAGGGGTGTACAGAGTACCTGTGAACTGTTATTTGGCTGCCCACCCTGGGGACATCAAAACAAACCCCAGAGTGACAAGGTTAAGGGACTGGTGGCCTTGCTTTAAAAAATAAGCTCGGGACACTTCTGGTGCCATTAACGGCGTTACTTTTATTAATTTAGATATAGTTTTCCTACTGACCCAAAGTCACACATTTTTTGTTTTGCTTTTTTTGAGACCAGTTCTCAGAACGTAGTTCAGGCTGGCCTTGAACTGGCTGCGATCAAGGGTTGGGGTTATAGATGTGAACTTCTTTAAAAAAAGCAAGAAATCAAGAGGCAAAGGGAAGGGAGAAAGGACCACAGCAAATCCATCGGGAAGCCATTCTCCTCTTCCTCTGGGACCTGACTGTAAGCAGCAGACCCCCTCAGGTCTTCTGCTCCCAAGTCTGGCCAGAGGACGTGGACCGAATGTCACACCCAGGGTGCTGGCTGAGCAGAGGCAGAGCCAGGCTGGAGAACGGGCATGCAGCGTCTGCAAATGACTTTGGTCCCTGGCGTGATGAATCATGGGGCCGCAAATCCTTTTTAGCTAATTGCTATCAGCTCGTGAGATTTTTCCTCCCATGTTCAATATCAATTTTCACGGCCATAAGAGATAGCGCTTCTCCCCTGAGCCCACTGGCGACGGCCGATAAAGCGGTGGGGCAGCGGCAGCACTTAGCAGTTTAACGGGGCGTCATCCAATACACAGCTCTGAGACCGAAGGGGGGCTCCAGGGGCCTCTCGGGCAGGGGGAGGGGCACTAATGCACCCGCGACTGTGCTGTGACCTTCTGAAAGTCATCCTGCAGTGTTGACAGCGCCTGAATGTGGTGCTCTGCGGACACTGCCTTGTCTATGAGCTGGCCCGGTCTTCTGGGGATGACAGTGGGGGACTGTGTCCCTTTTCCCTGTGCAATGAGAAAATGAATTCACCTGGGGCATGATGGCGCTTGCTGTGTTTTAGAGGAAGGCGCGCCTGCCTTGGGACCGCTGCTCCTCTTCCTGGTTTGCACAGAGCAGAATCAGGAGGCTCTAATTGTCTCCCCTGCAGGAAAGCACTCCATCCTGGGGGCTCCCCCCGGGGTCGCCACGGCGACACACATGGGGAGAGTGGACGCTGTGAATACTTAGGAGCCCGCAACAGGGTTCCATGAGGTTGAACAAGGTGGGGTCCGGATCCCCCTGGCTCCACCATGGGGCTTAGCTCTCAGAGTTCCAGGTGCAGCTGGAACCAAAGTCATGAGCACCTTCTCTTATGTTAGATGACACGCACGCTTGCTCCCCAGTGAGGTCAGAAGGACGCATGCTTCTTGAGAACTGTGGGAAAGGGTTCTGGGGGCTGCCACAGGGCTGGCCCGGCCGGTGACCCCCTTCCCCCACTTCCCCCACCCCTGCAACTAGCAAGGGTGGTGCTGATTTCCCCTGTGCTACGTGAGGACATGACCGGGTGACAAATCCCACATTTACATTCTGCCACTGCACAGCGACAGCAGTGTAAGGAAACTACCTACTGACATTGGACTGTTATTTGTTGGACGCAGGGCTCTCGTGCACTGAGTCAGCACCCACACTCCACCCACGCTGTGTCCTCGCCCTCAGCACTTTAGCCAGATGGGAGCGGTGCTCACAGTCCTTGAGGAAGCCAGAAGGCCGGCACAGGCACCAGGCTGGCCTCGGGAAGCACCGTGACGGGAGCCCAAAGCCGCTGAGTTTGATGAAGTCCGCAGGCTGTTGCCGACTTTTGTTTAGCAGCCTTCTTGAAAGCGGTAATTAGTAACTTGGGATGGATGGGCTTTTCGCTGCTTCTCCCTTCTGATGGATGCGCTAATGGACCGTCAGATGGTTCCAAGCTGGGGAAACTGCACGCTCGGAAACCAGAGAATCAGTTGAATAATTAAGAGGAGACTGAAAACCTTTCGAAGATGGCTAAATAATCACCTTCCATAAGGGAACGAGTGGGTGGCTGAAGTGTCTCCCTGCCCCAAGGATGCCGGGAACAGGCTGAGACCCAGCAGTCCTGGAGGTACAGCTGGTCGCCGTTTCTGCTGCACATGGCAGTGCCACTTGCTGAGGGAGACTGCGTGCTGGGAACACAGCCCGTCTGGTGCACTGCACCAGGTGAGAGGCTGGTGGGGAAAAGTGTGAGCAGGCCCTGCACCAGCTCCAAAGCGGGGACAGCTGAAGGAAGCTTCCAAGCCCAGAGTCACAGTGTGCAAATCAGGAATAAATGCAGCCCTCTCGGTGTGCAGTGCAGCAGGCGGCCACAGATAGAGGCTACTTTCGCCCTGGTCCTTCTGAATCCATGCAAGCACAGCTGCTTGTTAGAGGCCCTTCCTCCTGGACAGAGCTGTCCAGTCACCAGAGTCCTCAGGCTGCCGCTGCAGTGCCTGCATCACAGCTTCCTGCAGGAAAGTGCCGGGCCAGCAGCCACATGCCATCTCCACTGCCACCCTCATGTCTTTGTAGATGACACACATACACATATACATATATATATATATATATATATATATATATATTCTATGAATGTTCACACCAAATACTCATATACACTGTGTATGTTATGAATGTTCACACCAAATACTCATATACACTGTGTATGTTATGTATGTGTATATACACGCTCCTAGTAGGTTTTAGAAAATTCAGGTTAAATAATACTTTTTACTTCAATTTTTACTCTGAGCCTAGGCACAGAGCTGTGTTGACACCTTCCTGCTGGCACTGTGTTGTTACTGGGCTGGTGAGAAGGTGGGGCTCACCTGTGTGGTCACGGCAGGTCCACTGCTCCCCCAGGGCCCCGTGTCAGGCAGCGACTGGCACCCCGGCCCTGCCTGCGGAAGCCACTGCTCCTCACCCCGATGTGCCGAGGCCGGGTGGAGCCCAGCGGGAGCACAAGGGTCTCCGGGAAGGCAGGAGCGGGTGTGTGGACTCACTAGGCGGCGCTGCCGCAGGCCCCTTGCAACCATTGCAGGGATGTGCCCCAGCCTGTGGTGTGGACCCGGCCTCGTCCAGGTGGTCCCAGTGGCAGCACCGCTCTGGCAGGGCTGGGCCCACAGGATGCGTGGCCTTGGACGAGAACCAGCCCTCAACCCTCAACCCGCACAGGTCCTGGCACTGTCTGAAGCGGTCAGACTGATAGCACGTGCTGCGTTCCCGGCAAAGGCAGTGTCACTGTAAGGACAGGTGCACCCCTCGGGCTCTGACCCCACGCAGCTACAGTCTGCCTTCGTCGTGGAATGTCCTCACATCCCAGGTCCCACCCCTTCCTTTCATTGACACGACCCCCTCACACACCCAAGGCAGATACGCATCTTCAATGTATCTTCAGTGGTTCGCAGTGGCCCTTCTCACGTGAGTTCTGTTTATAGGGCAGCTCCATGGGGCTTCCAGTGCAGGTTTTACTTCCCTCCTGAGGCCCTCCCAAGAAGTGCGTTCAGCTCTCACCCAGGACGTGGTGTTTACACAGCCCAATCCACCTGAGGCCTGGCCCGTTGGCCCTCAGTGCCTGCTGGTGGCTGTCCACGCCCCTGTCCTCTGAACCTGCAGCAATGGCCATGAGGGCAGATGCTGGGCCTTAGAGTGAGCACAGCACAGCCTCCTGCAGCTCTGTCCCTTTTAGCAGATGTGTGTCTGCCTGTTTCCTGTTGCTGTAACACAACACCTGAGGCTAAGAAGTGCACAGAGAAAAGAGGTCTATTGAGCTGGCATGTTACAGACAACAGGTCCAGAGCTGGGTGGCTTCATGTCAGTCTGTGCAGGGGGTCACCTTGGAAGGTCACAGCCCAACACTAGAGGGCAAAGGAAATGACCCCATGCAGAGGAGCAGAGAGGTCACCTGGTGAGACAGGAAGCCAGAGAACTGGGGCCAGGCTGCCCCTTCCATACCACTGCTCCCATGGGAACCTACTAGCCCCTTGGGAAGGACAGTGCTCCCTCCAGAGGGCAGCATTCCATGACCTGTGACCTCCTGCCAGGCTTCACCTCCCATGGACTCCACCACCTGGCAAACATGTGCTTATACTCATGACCTCTGGGGACATACTCAGGCCACATCCGCACTGCAGCATGGAGTGGGAGGCTGGCTCAGAGCATGGGCAGCTCAGGGTGGCCTGCTCTGCATCTGACTCTGTCATTCAAGGCTTCTCTCAGGAGAGGGGCACGGAGGTGCTGCAGTCATTCAGGCTCTCTCCCCATTGACTTCATGGCTGATCCCTGCAAGAAAATTGGTCACATGGACAGCAGCCACATGGAGGCCCAGCATGCCTTGCAGCTGCTCTGGTGTTCAAGAATGACTGCCTTGGGGAGATGCCTGGCAAGGCTTCACCATGCTGCTGTGGGAGAAGACAGGAGGGGTGCTGGGCCCCTACTCTGTGACCTCCGGGTGAGAGGGTATAACACAAGCCGAGCCAGCCACCCCACACCCCGCTTCCTGTCCACAGGGTCCTCGCAGGCAGCTGTGCCCTCTGGGTGTGCCCCCTGGCTACGGCTGCCATGGAGAGTGAAGTGGGGTGCCCTGGCAAGGGAGATGCGCCGTGGCACTAGGGGTGCAATGTTGCAGATTCCCCCTGGGGGGCCAGCACATCCCCGAGTCTCTGAAACATGACAGATTCAGCCTTGCTCACTCACACACGGGGCAGCCTCGGCTTTCACTCACAATGGCACAGACACAACATGTGTGCATACATAGCACAAGTTCTTCCTTGACACAAAGATACACACACCTATGCACATGCACACATGTGCACACAGAGAGCAGGTTCAGCCTTGTGCACACACGTGTACAGACACTAAGGCACGTGCAGCACAGATTCAGCCTTCACATACAAATGCACAGATACGCCCATGCACACACACGTGTACACACGGGACAGGTTCGACCTTCACACGCACGCACACAGTACACTCAGTGTGTGTAGGGAAGGCTCCTTGTCTGTTCTGAGATGGCCCACTGACTGCGGAATCACTGCCTCAGCTGCAGCCTGGGACCTGCCAGTGACAGTCAATGCTGCCCTTCTCCCGGGGCGGCCTTTACCTCTCCACAGGCAGCCGCTCCTGCGGAGTGAGGCCTGTGTTTCTAAGGGCCCTGGCTTCCTGCAGCCCTTGCAGCCAGGAACCCAGAGCAGATCATGTGGGGTCACACTGGGGTCCCCAGAGAGCCCCAGACCATGTGAGGACTCAGCACGGGACACACCAACCCTTAGGCATGTCTGCACTGTGTGGGGGGGTAGGGTGCTCACTGGTCTTTTCAAGAAATCCAAGTCCTCATTTCCCTACATTTTCAGAACACGTTCCCTAGACAGCTGGTGGAGGGGAGGGTGACTCTTCCCGGCCTTTTCCCTCCTGGCTGCAGAGGGGCTTTACCTTGGAGGACCCCATAAACCCTAGGGGACTTCTCAGCCTTTTGTTCATCAAGTGATTTATGTTTGGAGTTCATTTTCCAAAACCTGAGCAGAACAAGAGTGAGTCCAGCAAGACAGGGACCACATGGGACACCAGAGTCCCCGGGGCCAGGCCAGTCCTGGCTGCCACGAGTGGGCCTGGGCTTGGTTTCCCAGCACTGTCTTACCCCCTCACGAGGGAGCCCGAAGGCCGGCTGTCCCGGCCATGGTGCTGCCCGGATGCCTGGCCCTGCTGGAAGCTGAGTCTCATTTGCTAATTTTGCTAATGGCCTCACCCCTCCCCGCGTCTGTCCTCAGGAGGCGGCAGGCTCTGAGCTTCTGTCTTTGAACATCCCTGAGCCCAGCATCAAGAGAAGGTGAGGAGGGCCGGGAGGTCCCCCGACACGGTGCCAGGCAAAAGCCACTGCAATTATGGCCACCTTTCAGGCAGCGGTGATTGAAAAGTGCGAACCACATGGGCGTTCGTCAATAACGGCGTGTCCCCGCACAAATGGCACTCGGGCGGTGCTGCGTTTGCTTTTCACCTTTTATCCTTCCCAGCATCATGACTTAATCCACCCTAATGAGGGGGCGCCGGTGCCAAGACCCAGCAGCCACACGGCTCTCTCCTGGCCCCGCACGGGGCTTGTAAGAAGCCGGAAAGGAAGAGAATTTGTCAGCCTTCCAGGGGATGTGCCAGGGCTGCGCCGGCAAAGTTTCCTCCACTACTCTGCCCTTCTCCGTCTCCAGCCCTGCCCACAGGTGCCGAGTGCTGCCCCACACCCATTGCTAAGCGGGTACTGGCTCCAGGTGGTCACCTGCGTGTTTCACTGAGCACTGCACGCGTTTCTCCTAGCTTGAAGGACGCGGCCGGTGGCCACATGTCACTGTTTACAAGCAGCGGGTGACTGCCAGCAGCAGCAAGCATGTGAGTCCCTCTAGCTGCCTTCTCCTTACCCATCTGTCCACGCGTCTTGAGCTATAAGGACCCCAGGGCCACATGCGGTGGCCAGGAGCCACCAGGTGAGATGGCATCGCTGACGGCCACACATACACGCAGAGGGAAGGAAATAACTGCTTCCTGCCTAATGTGGCCGCATGTTCATGAGAATGAGACAAGTGCTGGCTTAATGGGCGGATCCCATATGTTCTTCTCTGTCACGGCTCTCCGCAGCACGGTGGCCGTGCCCAATATCAGATGTCCCCACACCGCTCTCACACCTGCCCGCCGCCAGCCTGGCCCTGGAACAGCCTGTGCGGATCATTAGCACCAGGTCTTCGAGGACTGCACACTGCTAGGCCGTGTGTCTGCGTCTCGTCGCGGGACGCCGGCCTGTGCCCTTTCCCACCCGGGGGAAAGACACAGTGGACAGACGCGCCCGCTTCTCTCTGTGTGTGCAGCTCTGCCAGCCCTGCACGCACATCTTGTACTTTTATATCCATCCACGATTTTGCTTTAGTGGCTTTTTTATTGGCTGAAAGGCAGGAGAAAGAAGAAAAGGGAACACAGTGCTTTGGAGGCCCGTGGGATTAACCGGACGGTCTTAATAAATGTGTCCACAACTGAGGCCGAGAGGGAAGAACTCGGCTGTTACATAGCTTGGATCTCCTTCCCTTTTCTCCAGCCTTAATCTGATTTTTGCCAATTCCTTTTGATCTACTAGGGGCAGGCAAGTCAGGTCCCGGAATACAGATGGGCTAAATATGGAGATTAGACCCCCTCCTCCGCCAGCTCCTAGGGCCTGATTAAGGCTGGATCGCTCAATTGTCTTGCTCCGGCTATCAGAGTGGCCAGGCTCGGGAGGGGGCAGGATGAAGGCTGATTTTGTAATGGATACTTATTCTATCCCAGCACTCTAAGAAGATTAGGCCTGGGGTGTCACATTAGCCGTGATCCCGGGCCCTCTGGTTGTCTCTGCCAGGTTTCAAACCCCTCTCCTCCACCTTAGAACAAACAGGGAGTTGGCCCCACAGCCCCATGTCGGGCATGAACAATTGCTCTCTGGGACTGTCTGAAGATCACAAAGTGCTGTGTAAATTACTCAGTTTGGGCTTTAGTCGGGGTGATTTGTGGTGACTTATTGAATCTTTTCACAGATCAGAATTAAACTTTCTCCGTGGCTGACTGCAGCCGCCTAGAATGAAAGTTGAATCTTAGCTGACAGCCCTGCCTCACATCAGCCTTTGTGCAGGTCCTGGCACAGTCATGCAGGCCCGAGTACTCCCCGCTGCACCGCAGAGGAAGCTGGGACCGGCTCAGCCTGTCCGGCACGTGACCAAAGCAGCTCTTGAACCCCAAGGCGAGGGGGCCTTCAGCTCCCAGGTGCCCTCCCAGTGTGGGCAGGATCACCCAGGCAGACTTCCTGCCCACATGGCCAATTTGCTTTTTGTTTGTTTTCAAACACAGCACGTTTCTCTAATTAGTGAGGACAAACAAGCTAGGGACAGAAAAAAACAAAGTTAAAACATTCTGGTCAAAATGATGCCATGAAATAAGTTTCAGGTGGAGGGAATGAGCCTAGCTGGGGTTCCATCGAGCCGATTCCCCCTGATGGTGAGGGGCCTTGGGTGTGGATGCCCGAGCAGCCCTCAGGTGGGCATCTGAGGACAAGAGGGGACAAGTGCTTGTTGGATTCGTGATCGAAGCTTCCTGCTAACTGGGCACGGGGCAGCAGGCACCTTTTTCTTTGTATCTATCCGATCCAAGTTGTTCTTAATAAATAATAATCATAATATCATCACTGAACTAGTGACAGAAATAACGGTGAGCTTTACTATTTTGGAATAACATGGAGCATAGTGAAGTGCTCTGAGGGCTGTAACGTTAGCAAACTGTGAAGTTAACATGCTGTGCCTGGGTGTCTCTGTCTTCCCCAGGTGGTCAGCTCCTGAGTCTGCTTACTTAGTCTTGTGCGTGGACCCCTGGGAGTGAGACGCTGATACAGCCACGAGCCACGGAGGAAAGAAACCAAAATTACAGTACGAAGTGAAACCAAACAGCTCTTCAGTGGAACCATGAAGTGTAGTGCTTCATGGCACTTGTCTGTTTCTGATTTAGTTTTTATAAATCAGAAATCCCGACAGAGGCATTCATGGAGTTTACCATTTTCAGAGTTGACACCTGAAAATATAAAAGAGAGAGAGAGAGAGAGAGAGAGAGAGAGAGAGAGAGAGAGAGAGAGAAAGAAAGAAAGAAAGAAAGAAAGAAAGAAAGAAAGAAAGAGAGAAAAAAGAGCAGGCTCAGTCGCCCAGCCACTTCGCCACCCTGCCTGGAGCCAGGCTCTGGGGTCTTGTCCTCATGTTCTTACAAAGATGTGCTGACTACTCAGTACAGACCAAGACACTTGACAACCGAAACTCAAATATACTGAGCTTTTTTTAAAAGATAGGATTTATTAATTTAGAAAGCCACAGTGTATGAGCGCGCCTTGCGGATCAGGGAAGTTATGGGAGCCTTTATCCAAATCATGGCAGAGGTGCAGTAAGGCAGGGCGCTGCGCGGCGGGGCAGAGCTGTGTTCTCAGTGGCCTCTGAGGCGCGGTGGCCCAGGCGTGGTGGGGGGGGAGGAACGAGAGGGCCATCGGGCGGGCGTCCTGCACTTCATCCAGCTGCTCTCTCTCTCTCCCTCCCTCTAGGCTGCGTGGCTCCTCACAGCGCTGCTGCCTGCGTCCACACATTTGATTCCTGCATTGGCAGTCATGCACACAGCCCTTGGTGGCTCGGGGTGACCACATCAGAGCAGAGCTCGGGTGCCAGAGGGAGGAGGAGAAGCCCCTGGGGAAGCGAGTGGGTGCTCAGTGTCCCTACCTCCTACAGGATCTGCTTTGTGACCAAGTCTCTTGACAGTCAGTGACAGTGGGCTGGGGACCTGCACGGTCACACAGGAGACACCGGTCCCCTTCACCAGCACTGGAAGAACTCACCCTGGGCTGGGGCAGCTGTCTGTGCCCCCAGCCCAGCACCACAGCCTGAGCACAGGGCCGAATGTCTGGGACACGAGCCAGGCCCAGGCCCGGGCTGGGGACAGTGGGTTGGTCTTCTTGTCTTCTAGCTGGAGGGTCCTGAGAGCTCGGCTGAAGTGGAATCCACCATGCACTGCAGTCCAGTACAAGTATCAGCTGACTGCGTGTGCCCAAGCTTCCCACTGGAGGCCGAGGTGGCTTAGGGCCGGTGGGACTGCCTACTTGGGTGTGTGCGGGGGGGTGCAGGCAGCTTCCTTGAGCTCTTGGGGTGCTCAGGGCCTCAATAAGTTGCTAGTTGTTTAGGATGGGCTGGAAACTGGGATCCACCCAATTCAGCCTCCCAGAGTGCTGGGATGACAGGCATAATCCAGCCACCACGCCTGGCTCTGGGTGTGCTCTGGAGGAGGTGAGTCAGTGGGGGACCCTGTCTCAGCAGGAAAGGGCAGGTGGTGTGGCCAGGTGATGGGCAGCTGCTCAGGGCCTGAGCAGGAATCCTAGGCCCCAAACCCAGAGCCACCAGGACAAGGTGGCTCCTCCTGCAGGGCCCAGCACACATGGGGTGGTTCTGTGACTTCCAGTTCCCTGGGGTACACAGGAAGGGCGGACCCCATTGCTTCCCATGGGGCTGAGCTCCTCGCAGACAGTGGGGCCAGAGGGCTCACTGCATCGCCAAGGCCCTGGCTGTATTTTGGGGCCACAGTGGGGGGCTACCCAGGGGGCAGACATGTGACACAGGAGTCACAGATGCCAAGTGCCAGGGAAGCCCCAAGTGTACCCTCACTCCTCTTTGGCAAGCAGAAGCTCTGGTAGGCAGAGCGCCGGCTTTCACAGACAGGGTTGCCGGGACCAGCGACTCCGCGAACACAAGATGGTGAAGCTCCAGCCCCACTGGTCATAGCCAGGCTCTGGATCCCCGCTTCATGCAGGGTGATTGAAACTGTGGACAGGTGGCCTCGCTCTGTGCCTCAGTTTCCTTACCTGTACAATGGGACTAACCGTAGTGAGCAGCATGTAAAGTCACTGCAAGGTTCGTGTCAGCAGCAGAGTAAGTTATATGTCTGCTGTGCTTTCAGGGTCCAGTATAAACAATATGGAAAACGTGGAAGAATAAAACCAATCTCGTCATTACAGATGGGACGGATGGAGAAAGAGGCCAGAGGAACAACGCAGGCTGAGGGGATTCTGTTAGACACATAAGGCGCGTCGCACGGATGCACGGCAGGCCCAGCCCAGGGCCTGGCTGAGGTCTGAGGCATCCTGGAGAGAGAAGTGCTCGGAGCAAGAGGGCGGAGGCTCCACGGAGCCGCCGTGACCTCCCAGCGTGCACAGGAGTCAGCCCAAGGACAGGCCTGAAGCCCAAGGTGGGTTCTGACGAGCTGGGTGAGTTCAGAATTTTATTGCAGCGATGAGATTTGATGCTGTCCTTGGAGGCGGAGCGGTGTCATGCTTGGGCCAGAGACCAGGCCAGCACTGTGCACTCTGGCCCCCCGGCCCCATGGCGCTGCAGCGCAGAGCAGCGGGGAGGCCCAGGGAGGCCGGGTGGGGCCGGCGGCCCGGCATGAGAGGCGGTGGGATTTGGGCTGGAAGGTGACCGTGGGAGTAGGAAAAGCCCAGCTGTAGTTACCGTCATGACGGGGCCTCACAGGACGTAACTGCCGGTTGTCTGCATCTGCCCGCGCAGCTGGTGCGGGGCCACGCAGGCTCTCCGCAGCTATATGCATGCGCCTCATGTCTGCTGCTATTCCTGCCACTAAGCTGTAGTTTCCCCTTCAAGCTAATTTTGGAGCTTGCATTCAGCAGGAGATGCCGCGCTGGGGAGTTCACACACACCCACAGCCTTGCTGGTCCTCCCCGTGCGGGACGGTAGCGTGTGAGGGGTGAACCATCACCAGGCTTCTGATAAAAAGCTTAGTGCGTTCATTCTGAGAAATATACTGGCGGAAGCCAGGTGTGTTGGTGCTCACCTGGAACCCCAGTCAGTACTCGGGAGGCTGAGGCAGGAGGACTGCTGTGTGTTTGAGTCCAGCCTAGGCTACCTAGGAGGCCTTGTCTCAAAAACTAACAAGAGCAACAAGACAAATAAATGAATAAATAAAAAAATTAAAAGTGGGTATACTGGAGGAGGTCTGCACCCTAACTTCCCAATTCTGTGGGGAGTATATTACTTCAATCTTCTTTAATTGTCTAGATTTTACAGTCTGCTTTAGATCACATAGACACAGGGGTGCAGGCATTTCCCAAGCTCTGGGCTCACATCGCTCACCATAATCAAATTTGCCTAATTGCAGTGCAGTCCATTCTCGTCCGAGCTCCTCAGCCAGGAGAGGGGTGGTCCCCGGCTCACACGTCGTGCAGCCAGAGGAGCTATGCAGCTGGTCTGGGTCTGGGTCCCCAATTCTGCAGGCCCCACGTTCCCCGGGATGCCCTGTGCATGCTGACCTTTGAGACCTGCTGAGACCCTGCTTTGACTGTTGTCATTGAGAAGCAGAGTGAAGAGTGAAGCGGAAAGGAGCTCTCTGCCCTGGAGAGAAAAGGCCAGGTCGGCACCTGTCATGCTCTGCTACTTGAGGTGCCAGGGGCTTCCCTGCTGCTGCAGGACCAGGGCACCCGCATTTCCAGAAGCGTCCGCAGCCCCATCCTGGAAGCAGCCTGAGACCCGAACACTGGCAGCTCTGCTGTGACTCAGCTGCCTGCTTGCGTGCTGCTGTCGAGTACCCAGGCCTGCGTCCCAGCTTGAGCACAGTCCTGGACATTAAGCACGCATCTCGGTTCTGCCACTGTCCCTTTAGCTTGCTGTCTGCTGGGGGCGCCAGCACCCATGGCTGCAGCCAGGAGCTCAGCCTCTTGTGAGTCCCTGCTACTCCTGTGCCTCGAATCTTGGGACCCGGTTCCATCCTCAGAACTCCCCGGGGCAGGAGGAGACACTGCAGAGAGCAGGCCTAGGTTGGACCAGAAAGGAAATGATGGCACTTCCTGTGGATGTCCCAAGGCAGGTTGGGTAATTGCCCAGGTGAGGAGAGCAGTGGCCAGGCCCCGCACTGCCAAACCTGCCACAGGCTCCTTTGTGACAAGGCGGGGCTTTTGTCAGGACATTGGCTGGGTCTCTGAAACCGGTGGCCAAAGGCCACCATGCCAGGCTGGGCCTGTCAATCCTCAGCGTGCACAGATACAGGGTTTGAGGGCACAGGGTCAACCAATCGCTGAGCTCTTGCTTGGCCCCATCTGTAGCTCACGCCTGCACCCCAAAGCCGCGGTACAGAGGCTGCCAAAGGTTGCATGGCGTCCCATGGGTCCGGGGGAAGGTGGCCGTCTGTCCACATGCCTGGCAGGCACTTTGGGGTGCCAGCCTTCACATGGAGAATGTCCTTGCCCAGTTTCACCTTCCAGGGACTCTTCCCCTCCCCTATGAATACCTGCAAGTGCTACTCTAATGACAAAACATGCATTCTCGAAGCTAACTTCAGATCTTCATTTAATTAGAACAATACTGTGTTACCATGTAAGACGCTGGGACTCTCCTGTCTTTCCCTGTTGCAGGAAGTGAGGGTGGACGCCAGCCTTCACCCCCACTCTGTCCTCTGAGACAACTCACGCTCACACAGGTGACAGCCAGCTGCGTCCCCGAGGCCCCTCCTGGGACAGAGTCCTTTCGGGGAACTGCCGGGGGACACCGTCTAATGTGCTGGAGCCCTTCACTCTGTGTCAACAGGTGCTCAGCAGAAAATGCATGTCGAGCTTGAAATCCTACAATCAGAACTACGAGAAGAAGGTGGGAGAACATTCTGGAAGGGCAGCCTCACCTTCGGGACCCCCAGGCCAGGCCAGGGGCTCTCACGCCCCATGTATCAGGATGAACCAATTGCAGGTGGTGACTTCATAACTCGATGGGGTCCTTTCCATCTTGTCTTGCGCTGTCACCCTTGTCTTTTTTGTTCGTTGACTTTCATTGGAAACTATATTATGAATTATAAGATTGCATTAACAGTGCTGTGTGGGCATCTCTGATGCTAACGCTTTTGAGCTCCTGCATTGCTAAATGTGCCTCAAACATCCTTCCTCAGGCTGGACACAGCCCACTTTCCACTCTGTAGGAATTCCTTCATCTACTGGAAGAATTTTAACGGGATATAATTTGAGCATTGGTCTTTTAAAAAAATAATCATTTGGGAAAATATTTTCTGGGTGACACCTCTTATTCTATTCACAAGATGTGTCCCCAGGGCCTGTGTCCAGGAGTCTGCTCCTTTCTGCTGACCATCAGCACTTGGCCACTGCTGCCCAGCAAGCAGTGTCACTTTCCGTCCCGAAAGGCAAGGTCCCGCCCACCATCCTCATTTCTAAATAACATCTTGCTGGCCCTTATCAATTTAGTCTTCTGGTGCAGTGTGGTGTCTTTTGTGTCAGGGTTTAAGAAAATAAATATAGCCTGGGGGTGGCTTTGAATCACACGATCACCAGACAGACATTCATGTCCCTAGAGCATCACTTGTGTGATAAGAATAAACTCTTTCCTTTCTGTGAGCCACGAGCCTTTACCCACAGCAATGCTGTCATCTCTGCTCTTCAGAAAAGAAATCGGAACCTGGAGAGGGTGAGGCAGTTTGCACAGGGTGATAACACCGGGCAGCCGACCTAGGCCCCCACCCTGCCCCGGCAGCCTCCCCTCGTGCTGGGGACTGTCTCCTGACGGTGCACCCGGCTCCTGTGAGCTGAGCCCCGCTCAGCCACTGGACGGGCAGGAACTGGGCGAAGCACCCTTTCTGCACGGAGGGCCGAGTCACATTCCGCGGGATACAGCGTCGCCTGCTTTAGGGAGATCGTTGTAAAAGTCACACTGTTACCCCACTTTCGAGTGTGTGAGAGTAGGGGGTGAGTGTGTAGTGTTTTGTTGCCATTAGGTTGTTTTTTTTATGGAGACATTTTTATGGATTCTCTTAGGCCCACATGTGTGGATTTCCTTGACTTCCCAGGATAGGAAATAGTTCTTCTCCAAATAAGAAAAGTGGTGTCTGATCCTGACCGTCTCTGCTAATCACGTCGTTTGCTCCTCTGCTGTTGCTCTGCCTTGGGGTCTGCAGATGGTGGCAAATGGGAGTGTGTGGAGAGGCCGGCTTGGCTCCTGTTCACACTTCAGTCCAGTATCAGGAAAGGAGCCTTTGCAGGCTCTCGCTGACCAGCTTGGCTGGAACTGTTACGGTAAGGAAGTCTTTTTCCTTTCTCTTTTCTTGTCTCTCTGTGGGTCCTGGGGGTCAAGTTCAGGGCCTCGTGCCTGCCAGGCCGGGCTGCCCCGCTGAGCTACACCTCCAGCCCCAGGGAGTCTTTTAGCGAAAGTACATTTTTTTTCTTGAATGGGTACTGAGTTTTATAATTTTTTCTTGACTCCAGTGGTATTATGGCCTACCTTTTCTCTCTTCATATATTATCATGGGCATTGCTAAATTAGCTCCACATTACAGGCATAAATGGCCCTGCAAAAAATGTTATAATTACTACCGATTTTGTTTTTTTAATTGACCAACTATTATTTTATTTTCTCAATTAGATCTTTGTTTCATGTTTAGTATTTTCAGTAGTCATCAGAGTACCTTATAAAAATTAAGGCAGCAGTAAATTAAGAACCTACTGCTGCCGGCTGTGAATCAGCGCTGCGCACACTCTGAGCGCTGAGGCGCCTGCGGGCCCTTCAGCTTTGCTTCCTGCCACGGCCTGCACGTTCCTGTTTGCACATATTGTATCCTCTCTGGAAGCCTCAAAAGACTCCACTATTATTTCTGCTTAAACAGAAAACATCTTTGATATTTTCCTTCCCAGTGACCCCTTTTCCTTTTCCACGGGGCTCTGCTTCTTTCTGGGATCTTTTTTCTGTGCAAAAGAAGGTCCTTCAATATTTCGGCAGTGTGAGACCTGACAGAAGCGAACACTCTCAGATTTATGTCCCGCGAGCACCTGCGTTTCCCCTTTAGTTTTGGTGCCCTGTTTCCCAGAGCCAGGCCCTCGCCGAGCTTTCTGTGTCGCCATTGTCCTTGATCGCCAGGGCGTGTGGTCCCTGGGGAGGCATCCTCTCCGCTGCCCCAGCTGCTTTTCATATTTCCTCCTTATTTTGGTGAAGAGCTGAAGAGTCACTTGCTCGGAGTTTCTAAGTCTTCCGAGATTTTTGCCTCTCTGAGTTAGCACTTGTCTTCCTTTGGAAAGTTCTAGGTTGTCATTTTTCAAAATTGCTTCTGTCCTGTTCTTTTTAAATCCACACAATGATCACATTATTTCCAAGGCCGTTGTCTGTGATTTCCATTTTTTTATCTCTGTCTTTTACTTTAGACATGGCATTGTAGCTTTATGTTAGGCCGTGAGAATTCCGTCTAGTGCTTGAGCTTGTAAGTGAACTTCATTTTTAAAAAATTCAGATTGTAGTTTTCAGGCATTAGAATGCACATTTTATAAGTTTTTCTCATTCTATTTAATCCATTCATTTATGCTGTCCTCTGCTCTATCTCATATAGTGATTTTAAAGTCCATTTTTAAGGCTATTATTGGAGTTATCTCTTGATCTGTTTCTAGTATCTATTTTATCTCTTGGTTCCTTGAGGCCTCCTTCAGAAACTTATGCCCAACCTACTGTTGTTATCCTTTAAAGAACACTGCATTTGACTTTGATTTTCTCCTAAATTTGTCTTACTATTATTTTTATGCATGATTTTTGCATATATGTGCATAACTGACTATGGTAACATATTTTAGTTTCTAATTTCTAGTTTTATTTCCATTTGCCTTCTGTCTGGAAATGATGATATCACCCTGGTCATTTTAAAATATCCATTGGGTACTAATATGCACAAATTCTTCATAAACTTCAGTTCTCTCCTTATCTCACACTCTTATAAAGCCAACTGCCTTTTCAACTTCTCCTTCAAGGTGTTTGAGAGACACCCTAATTTAAATATTTTAAAATAAGTACTCATAGTCTATTCCTAAATCTTCTTTTCCTACAGAATCACCCATGCTGATACATGTACCTTCAACATGTTCAAAATAAGATCTTGAAAGTATCATTAAATCATCTCTCTCTGTCTCCCAACTCCACACATAACCAAAAATTTTGCCATTTTTACCATTAAAATATAGTCAGAGTTGAAATAATACTTCCCATTGTGTCCTGCTATTAACCTGCTGTTTCTGGCTTGGATCATTTCAGTAGCTTTCAACCTGACTTCCTTGCTCCTCACAGTCCATAGTCCAAGGGAAAAATTATCCTCCTAAAAATCTGTCAACAAATTTTTGTGGGTTCCACATTCCATGAGCAAGAATTTTAACTAAATATAGCATTTATGGAAGCATCATATACCCAGAGATACAGCAAAAGTTTAATTCTTTTACCAAAAATTCATAAAGTTTTATTGAAGGACAATATTTGAAAATGCCTAAGAAACTTGAAGGCATAAGTGTTTATCCATTGGAGGACTTGACACCACAATTACGCCAGCCAGCACAAGTTGGTTCATGCATTTCCTTCAGGCCCAATAGAAGTTTCAATATCCGTATGTGTGTGAGGGGGGAAGATTTTGCAAGTTTTACCTCTTACCATATTCACAAGCTCATTTATAGCACTTTGGGAATATACAAATATAAAGTCCTTGTCCTTTAGGAGGTAATGGAAAAGGAAAACCCCGGGTGCTGCAGTGGGTGACGGTACACACGGCTAGACGAGCACTAACCGCGAAGCAGGAGACTCCTAAACTGATCTATGCTGAGATGAAGTGTCTCAGTTTATCAGAAGAAACTGCTGAATAATTAAAAATAAGAGAGGGAAAACACAAATACCTGTCAATGGGCTTGTATCCAGAATACGTGCAAAGATCTCTACTGATTAAAATAGAAGAGGCAATAAATAACAAATGACTCAAGAGACCTCCGGAAAGTACTGGGAGGAGCCCAGGTGGAGGCCCGCAGAGTGTTTACAAAGAGGCTGTGTTGTCTTTGAGAAAGCCGTAGTGAGCCGACAGAGGCCCGCGGAGCGTGAGACTGGAGCGAACTGCCAGGGCCCAGGCTGCCAGGGACGAGGTCGGGGTCTGGGGTCACCCCGCTCTGCTGGCCAAGTGTCCGCAAGCCCTTGAGCTGCACATGGAGGGCCTCGTCCTGCAGCGCATCTGTGGAGGGCAGCCCCGAGGACGCCAGTGCCGTCCACCCTAGCTGCTCCAAAGCAGCTAGCCGGAAGGGGATGATTCTGCCCACGAGTGGCCACGGTTCTGGGAGGTCCGGCACGACACTGAGTGGCTTCCTTGTCCTGAGCTGCTGGTGAGGGTGGCGCTTCAGGATGACAGTGCGTCGCTGAGCAGAACTGCTCACCTCGTGAGCCAGGAAGCAGGGGAGGGAAGAGGCTGGGCTCACATGCTAGCTAGGGTGCAGCCCAGCAACCTACGGCTTCCCGGAAGCCCCCAGGTCTGAGGCCTCCACCCCTCCCAGTATCTTCCCTGAGGACCAGGCCTTTAGCACCTGGCCCTTTGGAATTCACTCATCCAGATGTGACCCACACTGCGGAGTGAAGGAATGACGGCCTTGGTCAGTAAGAGAGCAACAGAAGCATGCTGACCAATGAGCAGTGTGGACAGAGCCCCAGTCTCGCCTGAGGAGCTCTTGAGTCACACCCTGTGGTACCATGGACAGGGCCCATCTCTCCAGCACCAAGGCCAGCCCCGCTTGCTCAGGGCCTCCTGGCCGGTCACTGGATCTCTTCTTCCTCTGCTCACATCACACCGCTTCCTGCTGGCCTGGAAACTGCAGAGACTCCTGCAGGAGTTTGCTCGCCCTTTTGCCTGCAAGCTCAGCTGCTTTCCCTGGACCACACCCTGCTCTCTGCAGCCTCTCTGGCTGTGACGTGCTGTGTGTTTACAGCACAGTCTCATAGGGCGGGATGTCTGTCTCACTGCATGCTACATTTTCTGAATCCAGAAGGGCACAGAACTGTAGTTGGAGCTCAGCTTGAGGCCTCTCTGTCAGCTAAGGATGTGCACACTTGCATGTCCTGGTGTGACTGCCTGTCCCTGTTTGCAGCCTTCTTGGCCTCTAGCTTTCTTCCCCAAGCCTCGGGTGCACACAGAGCCACGCTGCACACCGTCTCGCTACCTTTGCCGGGAGTTCAGGTCTCTCTAGCCGGTATTTCTGCTTCCGTGCAGGTGATCTGTGCTGCCGCTGGGGCTGATCAAAGGCAGAGTTGTTTTCATGCCCGGAAACTGAAACATGGCTGTGTCCTGCACTGTCTCTCCACAGAAGACCTGGTCAGGGCTGAGCCTGGAAGGGGGTAGGACACCACTCTCGCAGAGTCTGAGCATGTCACCCGAGTCTGTCTGTTTAGCAGATTATAATAAAGCCCCCAGCAGAGGGGCGCCATGTGCTCAGGCACCCTGGTGAGGTGTTTATGACTCATTCAGGGGCATTAGCAAGTTTTGCTCAAATGTGCATTGGACCATGTTTCCGCACATTGGGTGAAGAATTAAAAATGCAGACCTAAGCACTTCATGCATGAGGGTTCATGTGTGATTCCTTTAACAAAGACAGCTGCCACGATCTCACAGCCTGGTCCAGAACTCAGGGGTCCCCACAACAGCTGGTTCATGGCCTAGCTGCACATGGGGCTTGTAACTCACCTGTAAAACAATGGCTTACAGTACAGAAGTTCTCAAGGACTGCGGATAAAGGTGCATTTTCACAGAAACATAAAGGACACTTGAAAATGTTAAGCTGATGCCTTTCTGCAGCCTGCACTGAACCCTGAGGTCCGCTTGCTCAGGGACCGTCTGTACCAAGGGCTGACTGAGGCGGGCTTTGGAGGTGATTCCCCAGAGCCTCGGGTGAGGACTCCAGCTTCTCTCTCAGTCCTGCTCTGGCCTTCCCCGAGGTGTCGGCCTCCTTCTGCTGAGGTTGGAGCAGGTGTGGGACAGAGATGTCCCTCTCAGGCAGGGCCAGGCATCTTCTCTGAGCTGGAACCAGCTCGTTCCTTGAGAGAATTTAGAGGAGAACTTGTAGAAGAGGTGAAGCCAGAAGGCAGCTTGGACTCTGTGGATGTGGAATGAGGGAGGGCAGAACCGACCTGCGCCTGTGGGAAAGCACAGGAGGCCGCTCTCCAGCTGTTCCCTGCTTGTCTAGGTTTAGGGACAAGGTGTGTGGTGCCTGCCTTGCAGCTCTGCATCAGGATCTGAGAACAATGCAGGAGGGTGTGGCCTCCTCCAATAGGATGTCACTTAGGCCCCTGAAGGGCCTTAGGCCAGGACAACTGCAAAGCCAGACCCAGGGCCACTGGAGGACACCATTCCTGCTCCTGGGGAAGCCACTTTCTGCCAACCACCGCCCACTCCACACTCCCTGTGTGACTGGAACTCAGCTCACAGCTGAAAGTGAAGTTGCCAGGGCATCTTAGATCAGGACAGGCAGAAGAAAGCCCCTTCCTGTGCAAAGCACCTCCTGCTGGGGGTGCTGTCACCCTTGCCCTACACCTGTGTCACCAGAGCCTCAGATCCCAGGGGTGCGTCCTGCTACACAGGCAGCCCTGTCTTGGGGCTGCACCAACCTCCAGCCAAGGAAGCCTGGGGGGGTAGACAGTGAGGTCATCCCATCCACTCTGGGTGACATGGGCTGAGGTGGCTGCTGGTCTCATCTGGGTACAGCAGGAGCAGGGCCTTCTGTGGTCAGGGGGTGGAGTCTCAGGGGTGACCAGGCACAGAGGTCCCCTATGGGCTGGTGGCCGTGTGGTGCAGAGTGAATGCCTCATGGGAACCTGGCGAACTCACCCGGAGCTCAGAATGCCGAGATGGGTTTCTCCATGTCTCCAATGGCTCGTACCATAGTGAGCCCCACAAAGCCTCCAGGAGACTCAGAGCCCAACAGCAGGAATGGGTGCCAGCCTGTGGTCGGGGTTGGAATTCTGGCGCCTGTGCCACTGAGAGCCACCCTGATCTGCTGGGCCCTGCGGCCTCTCATCCTGTGTCCCCAGCATTTCGGGACAGGGGAGGGTCTGCAGTGGGAGGACAGCCCGAGACACAGCCAGCAGGTGGGCCGGGTGGCATGGCAGCAAGCTCCTCCTGGCTCTTCATGGGTAGCAGCTAGTGGTTTTCTTCAGCCAACAAGAGTTTGCAGAAATAAGTGAGACACCATTGCTAAGTTCAGCTACCTAATGAGCACGCAGAGCCCTGTGTGGAGACTAAAGGACGATTATCCAAGGGAAGCCAGTGCTGGGTCCTGGGCAGTATGTTCCCGGGTCTTTCCTGAAGAAACTTGAGCCATGTCCCGGTGATATTCCTGCACATATAAGAAAGAGGGACAGAAGGAGTGAGGATGAAAGTCAGGAAGGAAGGAAAGAAGGAAGGGAAGGGGAGGGCAGGGGAAGGGGAGGGAGAGCAAAGGAGGCCTGGCAGGAAGGAGGGAGGAAAGGAGGAGGGGCTGGGCATGGTGAAACATGCCTATAATCCCAGCATTCCAGAGGCTGAGGCAGGAGGATTGTTGTGAGTTCGAAACCAACCTGGGCTATAAAGTGAGCTAGAGGCCAGCCTGAACCACGTAGTGAAACCCTGTTTTGTAAAGATAAAGAAATAAAAAAGCAGGAGGATTGCTCTAGCTGGAGGTTTAGTAAGTTTTTCCTCCTGTTTTAACAGTAAGCAGAGCAAAGCATCATGACGGTTGCTCCTTTTGAAATGAAATTAGTAGGCAGCGAACTGCGCAGGCGGGGGGTGAATAACACAAACAAATAACAGATGATGTTAACCTGCCCACCGGATGCTCTGTCTAAAGCAGTGACCCAAGTGTAAAGGCAGGACCTGGCGAGCAGCCATGCCTATCACAGCCCTGCTGGAGGAGCAGCCAGTGGGGTACACAGAGCCCGATGGGCGAGGACAGTGTCAGCACCGCCTGTGGGCACACGGTGGGCCCTGCAGGAAGGTGGGGCCACGTGTGTCACGAGGCGCCAGCTGCTGTCTCCTCTGGTTCCAGCCCAGTGGCTTGTTGGGCCAGGGCTCGCACCCCCAGACCTTTTCTCCCTCCTGCTCCCACCCGGTATCTCCTCTCTTCGAGGACCTGGCTGCTCAGGGCTGGGCTGAAATATGTTTCCTCTGTGTTTGTACCGTAACGATCTCTGTCTCCTGGAAAGGCCAGCCCTGAACAAGGTGTGACACGGCTATGTGTGAGGAATTTAGATTGTGATCCTATTGGAGGGCAGCGCACTGCAGACCCTGGATGTAACAGCCCACAGTGAGGCGTGGTCACACAGGAGCCGCAGTCCACTGCACTGAGGTCTGCGTCATCTCTGGGGTGAGGAGCAGACAGACAGGGTCATTCCTGGGGTCCGCACGGCCATGTGGCGGGGTCATCCTGGGAAAGCTTAGGCTCTGGGCCCTCTGCAAAGTCAAACCGCAGAGGTTCCGGCAGCTGCCAACGTGGCTAAGACTCGTGCACATGGCCAGGCCACCATGTTATTGTGTTAGAACAACAAACACATCGACGCACAGCATCAGTGGAAGAATGAATCAACAACACCCTAAAATGTGCCTGGAAACAGCACTGACGACTTGGGGTAGCATCTTACAGTGAGTGTCCTATGCAGAAGCTCAGTGGTCCAAGAAGATGCCCTTCTACTGATTTTAATTAGAGCAAATTGGTGACTTCTCACAGCAGCTCATTGGTCGTTGCTCCAGGATAAGAGTTGCTTGGAGTTGGCATGTTTTTTATGTTGGACACATGAAAGAGTCCAGACAAAAATCTTCCAGAACTAATAAATGTATTCACCAAACTCACAGGACACAAAATTAACCCCCCAAAACCAGTTCTAGTCTTATACACTAAAAATAAATGACCTGAAAAAAATTATGACAGTAGTTCAGTGGACAATAGCATCAAAAAATGAAAATGGCTAAGAATAAACCTAACCAAAGAGACAGAGCATTTGTGCTCTGAAAACTTAGGATGTTACTTACAGGCATTCAAAAAATGAAAAGGCTTTCTCCATTAGTGGATTAGAAAATTTAAATTTTTCATACATCATGAAAGTGAGCTACAGATTCAGTGATATCTCTATCGAAAGTCCAAGTTTCTTTCAGAAATAGAAATACAGTATCTATCCTAAAACTCAAATGGAATCTCAAGGGTCCCAGAACAGCCAATAGAATCTTGACAAAAGAATAAATTTGGAATTCTCACATTTTCCAGTTTTAAAACTTACTACAAAGCCATAGTAATAAAAACAGTATGGTATGCTACATCATAAAGATATAGGGAAATCAATAAATGGAACAGAGATCCTAGAATCAAATTCTTAACTTTATGGTGAGATGATTTCTGAAAGGGATGGTAAGAATACTCAATGGAGGAATACTCAGGCTTTTCAAACAATGATGTTAGGGAGGGTGGGTAGTCACATCCAAAAATAAGTAAATAAAGTTAGACTTTCATTTTATCCTATATACATAAATTAGCTTATAAAGAATCAAAGACCTAAACACAACACTAAAAACTGAAACTTTGGTGTAGAAAGCACAGGAGAAATCTTCATAGTATTGTGTTTGGTAATAATATCTTGAATATGACATCCCCAAACATGAGCAACAACAACAAAAAAAGAAGACAAATTAAACTTCAGGATCTCACTCATTAAAAATAAAAAATTCTGGATGTCAAAGGATACAATCAACAGGGTAAAAAGTCAAATCTAGAATGGGAAAAATATTTGCAAAGACTTTATTGATAAATAGTTAATATCTAGCATACATAATGAACATCTACAATTCAATATCAAAAAGAACAATTAAAACTGGAAAAGGAATCTGACATTTAAGATATACAAATTGCCATCAACCACATAAAAAGGCATCCAAATCACTAATTTCCAAGGAACTACATGAAAGTCAAAACTACATGAAACACCACTTCACAGTTACAGGATGGTATTATTAACTAAACTATATTGGTGCGAAGGACGCAAGACTGGAGTCTCGTGCAGTGTGATGGGAGTGTGAAATGGTGCTACCACTTGAAATAGGTTAGTAGTTCCTCAAAAAGAAAAAAAAATAACTAATCAGACAATTACCATGTGATCTAGAAACTGCACTTCTGAGTTTGTATGAAAAGAAAGAGGGGAGAGTATAAGGCTGTGTGTGGTGCAGGCAGCAGTGAGTCCCCGTCCTGTGGGGCTCTGTGGGGAGAACTTCTCTGCCTGCTTTCTTCCACCTGGCTGGAATACTTTGTTTTACTTTTTCATGAACCAAATGAGTTGGTTAGGCTGACTCACCTGGTGAAACAAGATGTGGTATCCAGCTGTTGCTTCTGCACAAGGAAATATCAGAGTTAGCCAGTGGCCATGGTCAATGTCAATATGCAGTTTGGATAAATAAAAGCCCCCAAACTAAACTTCAGCTTCACTTGTGGTTCATAAAATGCAAAGCCAATTTTGGAAAGGAAAGCCAAACAGAAACAACTTCTGTCCTGCGGCTGCTAACATCGCCACGGAACTGAAAGAGGTCACGAGGCAGAATGTTGGGTTTCAGTCCTGCGCAGTCTGTTGCTGCCCTAACTGCCTCAAGACAAAAAAAATGTCTAATTACAGCAACACTGCACATTGCACTGGGGTGCCTTAAAAGTGAAATAAGATAATGAACACAGAAACACTTCAAAGTTTAAAAGGCTCGCAGCAACTGTTAATTTTATGATAAAATAACACATCTGGTCAAAGAAAACGACAGTCTAGGGGGCTCATCTCTCTCCTGGATTCGCCCAGACTAAAGCCGAGTGAAGGCTAAATGCACAGCACTTTCCGAGATGCTCCTGGGCCCACTGGGCTGCAGCCCAGCGCAGCTTCAGGTCCTGCATGCACGTACTTGGTCCTCACTGGAACAGAACAGTCGAAAGCCATGTGGCTGCCTCATGTCGGTCCCCTTTGCGCTCTGCTGTTTGTTGAAGGAAGCTCCCACGATTCCAGGGACAGCAGAGACACTGTCCACCTGGCCCACACAGAGAGGGCTGTCACACCCTGCCCACGCAGACCCCAGCCTGGGCTCCCACGGGGTTTAGGTTAGATTGGGGTCTCCACATGAGAGCCGACCTCTGCTCCATGCCCCAGGGCCAACAGGTGACAGGAAGGCAGCTGGGGAGCTGTTCACACCCACCCCAATTCCAGGCAGCTCTGGACTCATCCATCTACTGGGCTTTGATTAAGACATTTTGTTAAAGTAGATTCTACTGCTTTGAGGGAGAAAAAGTGGAAAGAGAGGTTTGGATGGTAATTGTTGGACTCGTATCAATTGTTTACTTCTACAGTCGCTAGAAACTCATCTTCGGAGTGCTTGACCATGACAGAAAGAATTAAAGTCCCAGAAATAGCCCTACCAGGAGCCGAGCCTGTGTGTGCTGCTGGCACGCTGTCTCCTGTCCAGCAGATGTAAATGAGGACAAGCTGACCGGCCCCTCCAGAGATGGTTCTGTTACCTGACCCACGACAAACTGCAGGTTCTTGTGGCTTTTTAGGACCTGGAGGTACTGAGATTCCATTTTCCAAAAAGAAATACCATTTCCATTTCTGAGAAAATTAATCCCTGATTTGCAAACCATTTCAAAGAAACACAGCATTGCATTTCTGAACCTGTGTGAATGACAGGTCCATCGCTGCAATTGCTCGGACATTTATGGAAACATTTTTCATTGTGAAGGCTACATGCCCTTAGTGCGACCAAGTGGCTCAATTTCCCCCATGCCAAGGGGACAGTCATGGCTAAAACCGACAATTCCAGGAAAATGGAGGCCATTGGTCACCCACGTGTTGTGTGGATTCATTACATCTTAATGCAGAAATTCACTGGAGCATTCACTGCCTAAGAACCAGTGAGTCCCAGTGCGTGGCCTCGGCTCTGGTGACCACCAGAAGGATTTTGGCTGTGATTTGCTGCCTGGAACACATACCAAGCGAGGCAGTGAGCAATGAGACCCCTGATCCTCTAAGGGCCTGTAAGCCTGGGAGGTTTGTAGGTGTGCAGGGAGGGGGTGTCCCCATGGAGGAGGGGGGTGCAGATCACTGCTGACCTTTCACCTGCCCAGTTCCCACCACCAGCACACACACTCCTCCCATGTGCACACTTTCAGTGGAAGTCCAGGGGCTTTGCACTGTTTCCTGGGATTCCAGGGTAGCTAGAAGGAATCCAAGGTACTCTCGGGAGAGTGTCAGTACTACAGCCCAAAACACAGTATTAGGGGATGAACACTGCCTGCTGCGACCTACGGTTAGAGATATAGCAGTAGAAACACACGTGTAAGTCTGTCCCTCGTGGGACTCGCAGTTTCACGGGGAATGGGACGAGAAGTAAAGGAGGAAGTGACGTGGGAATGAGTCTGTGCTACGGGAGAAGCAAGCTGAGTCCTTGCAGAGAGCCCTGGCGTGGGTTATCCTGGAGCGGGGTACCAGAGACGCCCCTCGGGGAGAGGACATCTGAAGGGGATCCTGAGGGTCCAGAGGACAGTGCAGGGAAGGAGGGGAGGGACAGTCCTGGGAGCGGGGCCTGTCACAGTGAGCAGGGCCCAAGATGGCACAGGAGGTCTGGGGTGGACAGACTCAAGCAGGATGCTTGGCCTCCAGTTTATCCTCTGGGCTCTAGGTTGGGGCAGCATTTGGTGGCCTTTCCAATGATGACTCCAAAGCTGCATGGAGAAGGAACAAGGTGCAGCCAAAGCAGGAGAGTCCCATGTCAGCCAGGGCCGTGGCCTGGTCAGGGTGGCAGCAGGGACACAGCACGCCGCAGTGGCACAGGGGGCCATCTTTGTGTGGAGTTGAGAGGGTTGTGAGCAGTACTGTGAGGAGCATGGAGGTGCAGAAATCAAGGTCCTCTCCAGGGCATCCGAGAGAAGCCTTTGACCAAGGAAGGGTGGAGACCTTCGCAGAGCGGGCTGGGGAGGGCAGGCTTGGGGGAAGAAGGGGCAAGGGCTCCACACGGGTCATCAGTCAGCGTCCAGGTAGAGGTGTGGCCGGGGCCTGGCTCTGACTCCGGCTCTGGGAACACGGAGAGCAGCAGATCCCAGGAAGATGGCGCCTCCCTAATGTGCGAGGATTAAACTCACACCAGAAGGGAAGTCACACCAAGGTGTCAGCAGACGCTGAGGTGGATGCAGCACCCTCTCTCATGGGGGCTCTGGGGACAAGCCGTGCCTCGTCCCCCTCGGGAGGCCACCCTCCTTGGCTCTTATGATGTCCTCTCAGAGCCAAAAGGGCCAGAGGAGACCTGGTCACCTGACACGACTCTGCCCTGCCTTCCGTGGGTCCCCTCCAACTCCTCAGTCCCCTCCACTTTGGGAGGATACCGGACACACCTGGACAGTCCTCACGCCTCCCGCATGTTGAAGTCAGCTGCGCAGCAGCCCTGGTTCCGCCCACGCCCTTCATCTGCTCCGCTGCGGACCGAATGACTCAGGGGCTGGCTGTAGGAAGGCAGCGTTACCTTCCCTGCCACCGTTTGGAATAGGAAACAAAGCGGCTGGCTGAACAGAGGACGTCCTGGGGCCGGGGAGAGCAGAGCTCTTGTCAGAGTTGCAGGGCTGAGCTCAGGCTCCTTCTCTGCTCTGAGCCGTTGCTCTGAAGGACGCTGGAGAAGCTGGAGGCCTGTGGTGCGCAGGCCTCAGACATCTGCCCTCTGAGCCGGTGCTCTAGGCAGGCTCCCCCTCTCCCGGGCAGCTTCCCTCCTGCTGCCATCAAGTGTCCTGGCCTTGGGACCGCTTGTCATGTCATTTTCTTTGGAACATCTGTGTGATTGGTAAGAGTGAAAATACAAATAAATAGCACCACTGTGCACACTGGGTTTAACCTCGCTGCAAACCCGGCAGGGGTCAGCTGGCCAGCAGCCCCTCTCTGTTTGGACAGACAGCCATTGTCTGTGCTGTCACCAGGCCCTGCAAACACCGCCTTATTCACTCTGGCTGCCCCGTTATCTTCAGACTGCCAAAGGGCGTAATTGAGCAGGGAAGGTGTTAATTTCGACAATTCTCTGGGTAAATATTTGCTCTGGTCAGAGACAATAGAATCCTGTTGTTTACGCAGTGGCCTTTCTCACATTCAACCTGCTATCAACCTCTTATCTACTCAGAGATAAAAACAACCCCGATAAAAGTTGAACACAGGAATGCGCCGGTAGAGAGTTATTGTGTTTTCTAAATCAAGTGACTTGTGCTCCGACTGTCTGGTAGCAGGGAACACAGGCAGGTTGGCAAGTGGGCTCCGGGGACAACGCAGGGCACCGTCCACGCCAGGATCGTCACACTGCGAATGTGAACGCCAGCAAGCATTCTGGGAGGAACAAGGCCACGGGGCCTCAGGGACAGCGCGAGCCAGGCTGGGGGAGGCTGGCGGCCCTTCCTCTCAGACACCTTGTTATGTAGCTCCTCCTGCGGCTCTAGCATGCCAGATGTTATGAGATGTTATCCGTAGCCGCCTTTCAGAACCTTGACAAATCCAAGTGGATTGTAGGCAGGCCGTCACTTTCAGTCTAATGGGGGCAAGTGAGAAAATGTCCCTGCTGAGATCTATTTTTGGAAGGCTCTTGGATATTATCGTCTTATTCGTGACACGGAAGCACAGCACCACTCTGATGTCCATAGATAACTCACTCTGAAGGAATCAGGAGGCAGCTCGTCTTGATGCCACCGAGCACAACCGCATGGTCCCACACGGGAATCTGCGCCCTGCAGATTAAGCGCTGAGCACTGCGGTAAAAGGGGATCGCACAAACCGATGCCCAACTCTCAAAGTTTTACGGCAAAAGTTCATGTGCTTAAGGTAATCAGCCTCCTCTGCGTGGAGCCGTGGTAATTCTGTTCCTGTCACCAGAGGAGCCCGGGGGATGGACGGCTGCCCGCCCCGTAATGAAGCACTCCGCCTGAGACAGCTGTCTGCTCACCTGTGTGCCAGCCCGACCGAAGGCCGGAGAAATTCTCCAATTTAGCAAGCAAACTTAAGTCATTATTAGAAATGACAGGGAAACCTGATGAAATTGTACTTTCAATTGGAAAACAAAATTGCAATCAGACCAACACGATTTCCTGGTGGCCTGACCATGCTAATGCCGGTCGAGACATGGGCAAATGTATTTAAAAGTCATAATGGAGCATTACTATGCGATCTCCTTTCACTGGCCCTTATTAATATAAAACTTCAATTTGCATGTAAATGCGCTCAACTTTCATATCATCAAAATACATGAGGCCTGGGAAAGTAATGAATTGAAGTTGGATGCAGCAATTACTGACGCTTATAAAGAATTTTAAAGAGGTCAGTCCAGCCTTGGCTGAGAAAATGAGGAAATCAACAGGGAATATTGTCAATATAGCAGCCGGGGGAGTCAGAGCCAGTCCCAGGTGCTGGGTGCCAGAGGGTGATTAATCAGGAGGGATCGAGTGTGCGCTCACCCGCCAGGCCTGGCCTGACCTGAGAGCGCAGCTGCAGGGCACTGCAGACAGAGGTGCTGGCCGGCCCCTCGGCCCTCTGAGTATCCAGGCCGTGCAAGGCCGGAGGCCTCCAGCCTTGGCCTCCAGCCCAGTCAGAGACGCTGAGTAGCTGCTGGCAGTTTAACCTCTCCGGGATTCTAACCAGGTGATCCTGGTCCGCTGCTCTTGGACTTGGTTGCTGAATCCAGGTAAACCACCCCGTCATGTGGTGATGGTGAATGATCATTCCTGATTTTTATTTAACAGGAAATATTTATCTGGGCTGCACATTTCATAAATCCTCCTCCACCTAGGGTAACTGGGAGGATTTTCTTTGCCTATTTGTACAAACAAGTTAATAGGCAACATAATTTTAAACATGCCTGGGAGAAATCAATGCGGCTCTAATTTGGGGACATTTAATTCCAAGCAAAGAGGGTCTGACAGCCCCCTCAGGAAGTGCCTGCCGAGGCCCCCTGGCACTGCAGGAGGCCCAGGATTCCAGGGCCCAGGCTGCAGAGAGCACAGGAAGAACTCAGCCTGCTGTGGTAGCGGGCAGGGCAGGGCTGGGTACCCGGAGATTGGGCCATGGGCTGTCTGCGCCCCACCTATTCTCTGCACCGAATCCCTGCTCAGGAGCCACAATTGCAGGCCGCTTCAGACCCCAATGCATCCAGGCCCGCTGCTCCTGGTAACTGGGATCCAGGGAGCCTTTCTCCCCAGTAAGGGGGTCACCCTCTGGCCAGGCGCTGTGCCCTCTTAACTAGCTTCCTGAGCCTCCATTGAGGAGTCCCTATATCCATTTTTCTTTATTCGGGCTTTTAATATTTCTTCTTTGAGACTGGACAGCAATGTGGCTGTCCGCCTCCTTTGGAGCTTTGCAATGCACATTCGTGTCCAAAAAAGATTTGCTGTCTTTAGAACCCAGGTTCTGACATGAGGTTCAAGAACCAGACAGAGTCCCTGTACCATCCATGCTGGGAGAGGCTCACACTGAGGTTCTGCATGAAGAATGTATGCGGTGACGATCTCCCAGCACCACACACCGCCACGAGTACCTTGACCCCTTTGTTCCTATTGGTGAGCCGAGGCCCTGTGCCCCAGGGCTGTGGACAGTGGACCAAGTGGGGGTCTCACACATCAGGGCAGTTGAGCCTGGCCCCTAAGGTCAGCCTGCCTGCTGCCCTTCTCCTGCTTGGGGCATTGGATGCACAATCCACAACGTAGCATTCTCTGAGGGCTGTGATGCATGACATACATATGGAATCTCGCTCCTGAGCTCTGTCTGTCACAGTGCATTTTAATATGAAGATTTGCAAGTTAGGATGCTGCTTTGGCCAGCAGAAAGGAGCCCATTCTGGGCAGACATGGGGACCACGGCAGAGCATAGTGTGACTGAGATCAGGGGCAGAGAAGGGCAGAGCGTGGCGTGTGCTGCTGTGCCCCGTGTCACCTTCCACACAGAGGCTTTGCTCCCCTGAGGCAGGCTGGGCACCCAGGCAGGTGAGGAGCACAGAGGCAGCACCCTGGAGGAGGTCTGGGCCAGCCTTGCAGCTCTCCCTTGGGAGGAAGCCTGCATCTGTCCCGTGAGGGCCTTCTGGATGTTCTGTGACATGACAACATCACACACACACACAGGGTGCGCATACACACTTGAGTGTCTGACAGATTTCTGACCTTATCTACCCCGAGAACCTCCAAAACCAGGAATAGGACACTTTAGAGGTCAAGTTTCCAACACATCACTTCCTTGGGACACAGGAAAATCACCCAAGCCCACATGAGCACTGAGGTCACAGCCAGCACTGAGGGCCACCCCAGGCCACTCCCATGGGTGGCCTTAGCCCTCACCTGTCTTTTTGGTTTTCCTCCTGCCATGTGTCTGGAGCACCCTCCAGCCTGGCAGCCTGGGCTTCCATCCGAGGGGCAGCTGCCCACCCCTGTGCTGGAGCCACACCTGCTGTCCCAGCTGCCCCTGGCTAGTGCGTCCCGGTCCCCACCGACAAGCACAGGCCCTGCTGGACAGGTGTGCATGCAGCCGGTGCTCGGTGAAGGCCGCCTCAATGCCTCCTGCTCCTTCACACCAGCGCCCTCGCCCGAGCTCTGCACTTCAGGTGAGCTCTGCAGTAAGGGCGCCGGCACCGGGACCGCATGCACACAAGTCCCTAGGAGCTGGGGGTCACCCTGAGAACACATGTCCACCTGACTTCGGCAGCATGATGTCCCTTGCTCGTCTTGTTTCACTTCACTTTTTTTTTTTTTTTTGCCTTTCTCTCACTAGTGACCATCCCACACAACCCAGGGCTCACAAAATTGTTTCTGTTACACAGAAGAATTTACGGCTGACGCTCAAGATCAAATGTGAGGGGTGATCCAGGAAAATCAAATCACCAAGAGAAAAAAATGAATTTGGAAGACAGCTGGCTTTCTGTAATTCTTTGTTTTTCCTTTTCTCTTAAAAAAAACCCCACAACTTGTTAATACTACTCACTTAAATCACTCCGTAAGTTGTAGGCAGCTGGGAATGCTTCTAGAAACACGGAGACCAACATCACATTCCTGCCCTTGCTTCCCTGGGCCCCTTCCCCTAGGGAACGAGCCAGCATCCATTGAAGGGGGGGCACATCCGGAGCGTGGTGTCAATGAGGCCATAAGCCAGCCTTTATCCAAAGCCAGTCTGAGCTTTGGCACAGTGACCTGACCACCAAATGAATTTAAAAGCAGAATAATAATCACATATATTTTTTCAGGATTTCCTAATTTCTATCCATACAAATATGCAGTTTGAGAATGATATTTTCTCCTCAAATGGTCAGTAAAAACCATGTTTTCATTTCATATTAGGAATTGTCTTGGACAAAGTTCATAACCGTGGATATGGTGAGTGCTGTTTGTCCGATTTTTTCTTCTCTCTCCTCTCCCCATCCTGCCTTAGGTCCTGTTTGGTATGGGGACAGGAGTTAGGGGACCTGCCCCACTGTCTCACCTTCCAGGGTCTCAGCTGCTCCTCCGGGACCGCAGGCTAAATTTACAACATGTGGCTGGAAGGCGGGGGCGCGACTGCCCCAAGCAGAGCCCTGGTGCTTGTGTAGTGTGGACACCAGGGTGGGCGGGTGGGCAGAGGGTGTGGGTACCTGGGAGGTGGGTGGGTTCCCGGGGCATGGCCTGTGGGGTGCTGACTCGGAGAAGATATGAACTGCTGCCTGTGTGTCATGGGTGGGGTGGACAACTTGAACTGAATCCCGCAGACCCCAGCGGGCCTCCATTTCGAGGCTGGGGTTCCTCCTCAGGGGCCTGAGCCAGCCACTCGGCACCTCCTCACTGCCTCCCTCAGCCCACGATGCAGAGGAGGCCGCAGGCCAGGTCCAGGTCCGCAGTTTTTCCCTGATGGTGTCATTCCATTTGAAATGGTCTCCTTTGATTGTGCAGTCCAGGTGCCATGATTTTTACCATGTTTTGGCCCTAATTGTTCACGGAAGTAGCCAGCACAGCCCAGGTCCAGAGGTTCTCACTGGATACTCAAACGCTCCCGGCGCTCCGACGCGGGGCTCACACTTTAACCCGGGGCAGCGTGCAGTGACAGCAGCGGCCCAGCTCACGCACGAGGTCAGCCTGAAACCGACACTGAACTGGTTTGTTGAATTCGCCAAAGCAAAGAACCGAGTTTCTCAGTCCTGTGGGTAGGGTCGCCTGCTCCAGGGCTCTGTCCCGCCTCTTTGGACTCTTGGGGACGCCTGTGTCACTGAGGTCTCTGTGTATGGGGCCTTAGCCCACTCAGGGGACCCAGGAGCAGTGGGCTTGCCTCCACTTGTGCACGTCAAGGCCGCGTCCAAGAATTAAGTTGGTTGTGCTACTCGTTGCTCTAGAGGGGTGGATTACAGTTGTGCGGGCACTGATTTTTTTTTTTTTCTTTCCGTTTTTTGAGACAACGCCTCGATAAGCATTTCAGGCTGCCCGAGACCCTCCTACCTCGGCCTACGGAGCTAGGACCGCAGGTGTGCACCACCACGCCTGGCGCCTGTCCTTTGCCTTGTGGAAATTTCAAGCTTTGTTTACAGTAGTGAGGGAGGGAGGACGGCTCAGGGTGGAGGGCGTTTACCGGAATCTCTTAAAGGGAAAAAGTAGGACCAAACAAACAAACAAACAAACAACACAAAGCGCGCGCCAGGTGGAGACACAGGCACGGAAGCCTCTGGGCGAGCGGGGATGCTGACCCGCGCGCGTTTCTGCTCTTGCAGCGCGGACGGAGCTCGGAACTCAGGGAGCCCCGCCGTGCTCCAGCCCAGGTGTGAGCAGGCCACGCTCCCTTCTGGAGGTGCTGGGAGAATGATCTCTGCCTTTTCCGTCTCTGGCGATGAAACTGGGCCAACAGACTAACCGCTGCCAGGAGAGACCAAAACGACCGTGGCTCCTCCCGGGTCAAGGACGCAGCCGCTCCGTGGGGCTTGACGCATGCGCCGGCTCAAGGGTCCGGCTCGGGGTGCGCGTTTGGACGCGCGGCTCCCTCTCCACACTCCACACTCGGGAAGCTGCGGGCTGTTTCTTTGTTGTTGCCGTGGGAATTGAATGCAGGGCCTTTGCACTGAGCTGCACACCTGTTTCTTTTTAAATATTTTATTTTAACCTGATTCCTAATTTACTAATCTCTAACTTCTGGGCAACTGGAGAAGAGAAACGAACATTCCAGTTCACCTCTGCAGAAAGCACAGGCTCTCCGGGATCATTCACTTCTTCTGTCGGCTCCTGTGTGATCACACAGACGTGCCACTGCGGTAAAAGAAAGCGTGGAAATGGGCTCAGGGCCCAATTCCCACACCTTTGTCGTTGTTGTTATTGTGACAGTATCAGTGACCTTATTTAAAGATTAAAAATGTGTGCGAAAATTTTCTTTCGTTTTACAAAAGATAGGCAGTATTTTTTTCTGGCAATAAGTGAAATATTGAAATATTAATATTGTATACTTTTTAGCTCTGAAGGCATGAAGTCAGAGGTCTGATTTGCAATTATAAGTTTTAAACGATGTTTGTGCTACGTATGCTAGTTGTTTATAAAAGGCAATAACATAAAATGATGAATGCAAACACAGACGACCTCACAAAAGTGTTTGGAGGCACAATCCTTTAAAAGAAATACTGCATTTGAGAATCAGCATTAATCTGGGGAGAAAACAACAGTTTTTCCTTATTAACCAACAGGGATTGATGTCAAAGTCAATGTTATTAGTTGGCTCCTAAGGAGATCAATCGTACATTATAATTCTGCCTAATTTGTTGGATTTTCCAATGCCAACAATGATTTTCAGACTTCAGGCTAGCAAGACAACATGTGACAGTCGGCTCAATGCAAAATTCTTATGGAAAAGTTTTAAAACCAAAGCATTTTATTGTTTTTGTACCTCTAAGGTACAAAAACATCAATAATTTTGTTTTCCTTTAAATGTACCCTATGTTCTCTTGTGAAAAATTCACAAAATAGCAAATAAATAGCATGAATTCTATTTTCTTTCATGACATAGGTTACTTTTTAATAGAAAGGATTACCTGGAAAACTACATCTCAATAAGGATAATAGAAATTTTTATATGCAGGTTGAGACAAACTGAAATCCTATTGAGTCAACCGGAGGAATTAGTCACGTGTTACAGTACACAGAACGATGGTGAAAAAGGTGAGGAAGACAGAATCAGCATCTGGCCACGTGTGAGAACAGTTTGCTCAAATGATGAAGAACAAAATAACAATTTCCATAACCTGACTGCAATTGAGTTTCAAACACTGCACTTCACCTCAGCTCAGACCCAGGCCCCATGCACATGGGGCAAGCACTGCTGAGTCTGTCGGCTGAAGTCACCGAGCCAGGCCTGGCTGGGGCTGGGTAAGAGCTGCGAAGGACCCCAGGACGGGAGCTGCCTGTCCTGTTTGCCAGTGTCCTTAATGCTGCCCCAGCACCTGGCATTGCTAAAACACCGTCCCTACCTGTTAAGGACAGAGAACGTGGCGCTGGAGATGCCGTGTTAGATCTGATGGGTGCTCTGATCACGGGCAGACTACAGCTCGCCTGGAAGTGCATGTCCCCCGCTTCGTAGAGCAGAGCACCGAAGGGGGCCACAGCCCAGCTGGCTCGCAGAGGTTCCCAGTGCTGTGAAGCCAAGTCTGCGCAGACAGCTGTGCCGTTCAGTGTGACCCCTGAAGGCAGCGAAGCCTGTGCTTCCCCTCACCGCCCTTCTCAGCAGGAGGAGGAGCGCAGCACGCTGCAGGCAAACCACCAGCTTCCGGGCCACAGGTAAATCTGTATTATTGAATCACCTTCAGGTTCTGGTGACTAAAAAAGATATCAAATAACTCATGCGGTTATAAAATATAATTGATGCCCTACTCTACAAATAGTCCAACAGCCTCGTTTTGTTTTGCTTTTTGAAATGGGTCTCTCTATGTAGTTTAGGCTGGCCTTGAACTTACAGCAATTCTCCTGCCTCAGCCTTCCAAGTGCTGAGATTATAGGTCTGTGCCACCATGTCTGGCTTGAAATAGCCCAATTTTCAAAGGGAATCTAGTTTTTCTTCCACAAAACTGGGGCTCCATTTCTTGCTTAATTTTATTTCTAATGTCTTCTTTACAAGTGATGTACATAGCATGTCCTTAAAAATTAAAAATACGGTACCTTTCAAATGTGTGCTCTTTTGTTTCCCATTCTTAGGAACAAGCAATTTGCATAAAGTAGGCTGTGTATCTTTAGAATGCTAACTTATAACACTTCTTTAATGGTAGACTTGCCGTTAGAATCCCTGCTCCTCTGCAAACAGCAGGGAATTGGGAACCAGCCAGTAAGACAGTGGGGCTGGTGGGTATCCAGGATGGTGTCGCCCAAGGCTCTGGAGTAATAAACCCAGGGGTGTGAGCAATGAGGACCTTCCTGCTTGCAAACTGTTGCTGGGTTCAAATTTGAGATCCCGCCTCCGCCCTCCAGAGAGCTGAGATGACCAGCACCCTCCGTCCACCTGAGTGTTTCTTCTTGGAGGGGATTTGTAGATGGAGAGTCCGCGTACCCAGAATGAACACTTGTTTTGTCCTATACGTGTATCTTATATACCACAGAGTTGAATGGTGTTTCTTCTTTCTGCATGTAATGGAGCAGAGGTTTAGAAATGCAAAAATGTAGACACAAGTCCCACTGGTAAGACGCTAATCAGCTGAATTGTACGAGAAACATGCTGCTGTCACCCTCTGCCCAATTCTGCTTTCCTAAGGACTGGCAGTGACTCCCCCAACTGAGGTCTCCCTCACTCTCCTCCTGGGCACTAGTGAGCAGCTCTGGACAGTCCTGAACACTGGCCACTGACCAGCCACAAAGATATGCGGCAGTGCCCGAGTCGTGTCTCCAGGTTTCTGGGGCCAGTTGTCATTGCTTTACCTGCTGGATGTCCTGGGGAAGTGTGGGGGCACAGTTCTCTAGCACTTAGTTGCACAGCCAGGTGCTCCTCCATGCTGCTTTCCACCAACAGGTGCACAAGGGTTGAGGTATTTTAGCGTCCACTCCCACCCCTGAGCATCAGCCCTACACCAACCTGCATCGCAACTAGGAGCAGCCATGGTGTGACATACCTGGTCCTCCTGAGCTGATGAGTTCAGCTGGACCCCAGCCTGGCTGGGTTAATCCCCCCACCCCCATTAACCCACTGCCCCAGATAGAGTGTCTGGCTACAAACTGGAAGGAAGAGGTAGCGATCGCCTGGAGCGCAACTCACCTCTCAAAATAAAACTCAGTTTTCAGCAACTAGAAGTAAATTTTTACTAATCTTTCTGCTTTTAGACTTAGAGATAATCTGTTCAGATTATTTTCTATGTATTACTGTGACCTGTTGTTAGAGTAGATAAATCAGTGTCATGGTGCTTTAAATTTAATTTTGTAAACTTAACTGTCTTAGAAGCCACCAAGAGATTAGTGCAGTACACTTCTGAGTGTCTTTGGTTGCTCATGGAGCTTTGATGTTGGGCACTGTGTGTGACTGCTTGTCCCTTCCTCTCTGGCACTATTTCCCTAATCAGCTTCTCAGTCACCATGAACTAAGCGTCTTCATTTTGCCATACCCTTCCCCCATGACATTTCTGCGTTGGAGCCTGCCAACCATGAGCCAAGTTAATCCTCCCCTCATTGAAATTTAAACCATGTCTCAGTTATGAGTAAGCTAACTCGTACAGAAAATTGGTTCTAGGAGTGGATTTGTTGTAGTGACTGTACCTAACCATGTGGTTTAGAAGTCTCTGGAACTGACTTGCAAGGGGTACTTGGAAAAGTTTGGAGAAGTGAGTTATAGAAGCCCTAAAATGTGGTGAGCATAGCCTGTTGGGAAATTTTGGTGAGAATTCAGAAGACCAGAATGCCAACGGGAACGTGGACACAAAGGCCAGGCTCAGAAAGTTTCAGATGAGAGTCATGTTACACCATGAGAGAAAAATAAACTTGTCTATAGTTTGCCTATGTCTGAAACTTTATCGTAGACCAAGTTTAAGGGCAATGCAGAGAAAATTTCAAGGCAGCCCAACACTCAGGCTGTGGTGTCGAAGCAATCAACCATGGACTGAATCCCACAAAACCATAATCTTAATTAAACATCTCCTTCCTCAACTGTGGTTACTGGGGATTATGTCTCATTAACAGAAAGAGTGACCAATAAAGATGGATAGGTAGAGAGAGAAATGGTGAAATACATGTGTGCATTCAAATTGGTCTACAAGAACTTTAAAAGAGAAGACACCTGAAGATCACCTACTCCAATTTCCTCCTTTTACAGATAAAGAAACTGGGTTCCACTGAGCTATTTTTGTTTCACAAAAGCATGGCTTCTAAGGACAAGTGCTGTGAAATTGTTCCCTGGTGCGTCTGTGTGGCTGCCTATAGGGACATGGGGCTGTGTCTTCCTCACCCAGCACAACCTATCTCAAATTGGGCTTGTGCCAGAGAATCCACAGAAGCCACAGCTTGGGAGGAAGTCACTCTTGTCTGGGAGGCAGTCTGTCATTTCTTTATGTTTTTAGCCTTTTCAGTTTTATGGAAGAAAACAACATGCTTCTGTGCCCCAGCAAGCTGCTTGGTAGACGCCAGCTTTGGGCATCCCAGGGCCCAGCTATAAATACTATTGTGTCCACTTACATCTCAGCCACACAGACCAGTGAGCAGTGGTGGTGACCATTAACACAGGGAAGCTTGGGAGGATTAGATTCCCTTCTGTGAAGTGTCTACAAGGTGAATCCAACACTAGTCCAGGACTGGAAGCATGGTCTCCCTTGGCCAATACAATCACTCAGGGCAAGAGCCATAGTGTGTCATGGAAGAATTGAATGCCACAGCCCACGGCCATCACTGGCCACCACAGAGAGGACTGGTCTCTGCTCTGGCCTGGCTGTTTCCACTTGATCTTCCTCCCTCTGAACCTGAGACTTACATTCTCCTGGACTAAAGGATTTTCTTTTCTTCTCTAGTTTTAATCACTCTTGCAGGGAAGCTCCAGGGGTCACCAAAGCTCTCTAGTCAGCTGAGAGAAGAGCCAAGAAAGGGGCATGATGACTTCAGTTGACTCTGTAAAGACAGTAGTGAAAAGAAGAAATGGATTTACTCTATGACAGTAAACCTGAAGAATGTCTTTCATTGCCATTTTTGGCTGTGTCCATCACAGATGAAAGTTCTGGAAAGGCACATTAGCTCAGAAATAGAAGCACAGGACTGAGAGCTCCAAAAGCAGGCAGAAGTTGGGCAAACTGAAGTGTCTAGTGGTGGGAATCCCAGCCCTGGACAGCCCCACACTGAAGGTAGACAGCCTCGCAGAGGGGTGGCACAGGAGATGCATGTGTGGGGTGGAACCCTGACAGCCCCGACATGGACCGTGTGGCTCTCCACCCATGCTCCCACCTCGTGATGATGTGACCCTCCTCTAGCTGCTGGGAATATTGCCTACGAGAGTTCAGCATATGACCCTGTCCCCCCTTGAGGGTCCTTAAGGGACAGCTGGTTGCTTGATGATGACTGCTCCTGGCTGCTTGGACAACTCTGGGCTGTCTCAGGTTTTGTTTGCGGCTTCCCGGCAGGGCTGCTCCCCAGGTCCAGGGTCCATCCTGCCTATCTGCAGTGCAACTCCCAGCCCCCCTTCTGGAAGAGCCCAAGGCTAAGTAAGGCAAGGCCTATTTGCCCGTGGCATCTGCAGTTCTACCATGGCTTCTCTTTCCAGGCAGCAGTGCTGTTATAAATGGATCACAACTTACTTCATTCACCGGGACGTGACAGCTTGAGCACGGTGCTCCTCGTGGCAGCCCCCGCTCTCTGGAAGGTTCTTGGGCCAATAGTCCATTTCTCAGGACCCCGCAGGGAGGCACAGAGACACCTAGTGAGGCCCACAGGTGAGAAGACCAGGATGTGGAGGGGACAGACACACACACACACACACACACACACACACAACTGCAGGAAGCCAAGTACATAGAATGCTCAAGGGTGGTCTGCAAGTATGAGCTCATTAGCCCACCAGCCCTGCCTCCCCAGAGACCCACCGCCTGGCTCTGTAAACATGGTGGCTGGCGCGCCGGCACACCAGGGAGTAGTGAGTGGGCGAAGTAATGAATGAGCTCTTGTCCATGGCCACTTCCTTCAAATGCATTCAAACAAATTTCAAAACCAGTGCCCAGTGGGCCACACACACAACTTACTCCTTTCTGCGACCATTGCATCAACTGAAAAAGAATGTGTGATCTCCAATGTTTTACCTTCACCAGCTCAGGCTTCTAGAGCCCCATCTTTCACACATCCAGTGAATGGCTCCCATTCAGTTACCAGAAGTTCAGCTTCTCGTGTGAGAGTCATCGCCTTGTCATAGAAATTCAGGGCACCATGCCAGAGGGGCGTCTGAAGCTTCCAGCAGGCTTCCCTCAGACCATCTGCCTCCTGTGGCTCAGTGATCTTGATGCAGATGTGAACGAGTGGTAAATCCCACCAAGGACTCCCTACTTGCCATTTGATGAGGACAGTGCTCTGGACATGGGTCAGCTGGACCATTTAGTTAAGACTTTGTGCTAATGAGACCAAGATAGTGACCCGGGACCTTTTTGGCCAATTAATTCCATGCAAATAGGGAAACTCAGTTGTGTGGTACAAAACTACACTGTTAACATGATTCAGTATTCCGTAAGTGTGTGAGGATGACCCCACAGGGGAGTGGGGGTACGGGAGTAGGTAGCTCATTGTATGACCCCTCCGTGGTGTGGAGATGTGGCCGAGCGTGAATGGATTCTCATCTGTGGAAAAGAGGCCACAGCTTGCTGAGGGCTGACAAACAAGAAACTTGGATAGCATCTTGTCTGGTCAGTCTAGGCAGTCCAGTAAGAGGAAGCTTTCAAGAGCACATCTGCAGGAGCCTGGCTCTGCTGAGCTAGGGTCCCGCTGCTGCATTAGGGACCCGTGATACCAACACAGAATAGAATTTTATCATAGTGGTTTTAGGTTGAGAACAGACCATGCAGCTCTCTCTCTCTGCTGCTTCCCACACAGCCTGGCTTTCCCAGTGAGGAGCTAGGCAGGTTGGGGTCTCAAGGCCACTGGGACACCCACACAGGGCCTCCTGAAGTGGGTCCCCATGGGAGACTCTGACCATTAGGCTGCTCCACTTGGTGTCAGGAACTGGCATCACCCCTTGTGTATCCACACTTTTGGGGGGTCAGCTTTTTAGGTAAAGATCTAAATTTCCAAAGGAAAAGGAGTCCTCTCTCACCGAGGACATTCTTCTACAATTGGGAACCCTCTTTGTCTTCAAGTGGGCACCCCTAAGCCTCTGCCCACCCATCCAGCATCACACCCAACACAAAAGACCCACTGAACTCAAGGGCACAGCTGCCTCCCTGTACCTGTCACACTTGGCATCCTGAAGCTCCCCCCATGCAGGGGGTGCATTGCGATGACTTCCAGATTACCCCCACTCCTGCATTTCCTTCCCTCAGTTGCATGCCAGGGGATAAGCCACATGAGGGTTTTGAGCAGCACAAAACTTTAACTCTGGTCCCCATCGAGCTCTGCAGAGGCTGCGTGATGGCTACACTGCCAACTGGACAGAGGCCAGTGCTGAGTCAGGACAAGTCCCCATCAAGCTCCAAGGCTTAAGCCACCTTGTGAGACTCAAGCCAGGCAATGCCCCACTTTATATGTAGGGCCCATGTGTCTGTGACCACACTTTATAATACACATAGACTTTGTATATAAATCTTTAAGCTTCTAAACATTGGTAACATTGAATAAACCTGAACCAGCCTGCTGACTCTGAGACTTGAAGTCTTTAAAGTGCCTAAGTATGAGTTGGGGCACTTGTCAAAATTGAGAATTTGTGTGCTTTTGCTCTAGAGATTTTCATTTTTAGGTCCTGGGCGAGGCCTAGAAATCAGCATTTGTGATCAGCTCATCATCTGCAGCTGACCTTAGATGTCCTGTGAACCAGGACATTAAAACAGAATGTTTTATGAATTGGATTCCCATTTGCCTTAGGTGAAAAACTTGTCTTATCTTCAGTTTAAAAACTAATCTATTGAATCAAGAAATCCTAAAACAACTGTGTTTCCCCTGAATATTTCTAAATCCCAAAGTTTGAAATCAAAACTAGTTTATGATTTCTGTTATGAGAAATTAAAGACAAAAGTAGCGTTTCGTGGTTGTCTGCTTTATCGCGCGCTGTGAACACACTTGCCACATGTACACAGTAAGTGCTGATAAGGCCTTGGGCCCAGATGGAGCTGAGCCATCCAGCAGACAGGGCCTCGCACTCTCTGTGTGACAGGCAAAGGGTGCAAAGCAGATCTGAGTCACAGGCACTGCAACCTGAGGGGCCCAGGTATGGAGGGGCCCTGGCTGGTCTCACTTGGAGGAGGGTGGCTGGGTTCTTCCCTTGTGGGTCTCAATTTAGGTACCTGAGTACTTTGAGGTCACCTATTACGTACAAACCACAGTTGCTCTGTAAGCCCCTGAGCTCCCAGTGGACCTCCCCAGGCCAGACGGGCTGTGGGCAGTCTGCTTTTCCCTTGATCTCCGGCCAGGGGGTGTCTACCACACTGTCCTGCAGCCTTAGAGATTTCCTCTGATGCAAGCTTGAAAAAGGTGACAGATGGCAGTGTTAGGTTCCCCACATGGGCTGGGGAAGTATCCCACTAGCCAAAGTGCCCTCTTCACTTGACAGGCAGACAGCATCCATTCTCATGCCCCAGAGGGAGGCTTCCAGCAAATATTTCCAAATGAATTAACTAATAGGCGACCCTCTCATTTCTCTCTGTTTAAGCCTATAAAATGGTATGAGATAAAAAGTAATTATTACATTAAAGTAATCAGTGCTCACTTTTCAGAGAGCAATTACCGTCTGTCCTAATCCAGAGGCTCCTGTACAGCGCGGCGCACAGGCAGCCTCTGCCTCTTCCAGAGGAATTCCGCGGAAAGCTGCCTGGAGGCAAGGACAATGCCTCCTGCTGCCTGGAAGGCCCTCGTCTCCCTCCCTTGCTGCCCTAACCCTCTCCACTGTCCCCGTGACATGGTGACATCAGGCCCCCGAAACAAAGCTGCACCTCCCAGGGCTTGGAAGGGAGTCGGAGGCGGCTGATGCGAGGCCAGGTGCCCGGCCCTGGCGATGCGAGGTGAGAGGAGCTGGGGAGGCTGGCTCAGACTGCTAGCAAAGCTGGCGCTGCACGTGATGCTCGCTGCAGCGGGTTAAGCTGAGATCTTCCGTGCTCGGAGCGCCGTGAATGAGGGCAGTGGGGAGGAATGCTTCGGCCCACGCAGTGCTGTCGTCGGTTCTCCCACTTCCCTTAGCAGGAAAACCTCAGGAAGCCTGGAACCGGAAGCCTGGAACCGGAAGCCTGGAACCCGGAAGCCCGGAACCCGGAAACCTGGAACTGGAAGCCTGGAACCGGAAGCCTGGAACCCGGAAGCCTGGAACTGGAAGCCCGGACTGCATTTCTCTGACATTAGAATCACAGGCTCAGATTCTAGGTATAGAGAATATTTACCCAATGATTAAATGACAAATGGAAAAGCTACATAAATATTGGCTCAAAAACCTCTTAAGTACTTCGTACTAATGATTAAAAATGAAGCATCTGACATTTGCCCAGAAAGTTTCAAGGCTTAGCTTTTTTATTTTAAGAATAAAATATGAATATGTTTATGCTCTTCCTGAAGAAGAGGGCTGCCGTGTTTCACAGTGCTCGGGTATAGTGAATATCAAATTATTGCTACTGAGGCCCTCACAAATGTGCGGTATTAAAATAATTTTTCTGAGCTTTCACAAAATATTCAAATATAAGGCTTTTTTTTTTTTTAAATTAAGCATCTCAGAGTTCCTTCAAGAAACAGGAGGTTGCTGATTACATGTGAAGACAGCTCATGGCTGTACCCCACAGGAACCCATCCCAAACCTGCCAGGAGCCTCCAGAGGAAATGTCAGGTAGGGAGAGGAGAGGTGACCTTTTCTACAGTGTGTGCATCATAAGAGGTCTGGCAGCCCACACCAGGGAGGCAGTGCATCCTGGGGTCCTGCTACACACACCAGCATACTGATATGTTTGCTAAACTGATCAATATTAAGATTGATAAGTCTTCTACTTGGTTAAGTTAATCTTCTTATTGATTCACCCAACAAACATATTGCTTCCCTGGGCAGCCTTCCCAGTAGCTTTCTCCCTCATTTTGACACCTTAGTTGTCTGGTGCTATCAAGAAGAGAAATAGAACCACATTTTCTACATTAAATGCTTCCATTACATCGGGGTCATCTTCGCCAGCCACGGAGCTCCCCTGCAGGACAGGATTGATAGCTGGTAGGTGCCTGACTAATTTTTCTATGGGTGTTAGAGTATTGATAATGATCTAGGCCTTTCCTTGCTCACATTCAGCATGTAGAGTTCAAATTAATAATAGTTATAAATTGAAGGTAGTAAGTGCCTTTCCAATTACAGGGCCCAGAGCAAAGATCTTAAAAAATTAGGCTGCAAGCAGAGCTAACACAAGGCATTCGTCAGTCCATCCTGGTTTTGTTCTTTTTCTTATTCAAGACAGAGTAAAAGTAGAAGGAAGTAAGCATTGTCACAAGACAGAAGGGAGCTGATGTAACTGGGAGGACCAGGCCAGAGGACCCTGCCAGGAGGACAACCTGGTTCAGGAAACCCATTTCCCTGCACCCACCCTGCTGTCCTCACAGCCAGCACAGCAGCACCCACTATGAGAACGGGCAGAGGCAGTGAGCCACACCCAAGGAGTGTTCTTGGAAGAAAGAACCGCAAGAGGAGGGCAGGTGAGGCCCAGGGGTGTGAGCTTCACTCTGGGTTGTTCCCTAAGTTATGGGTACAGGTTTGGTGAGGTGGCAAAAGGCCTCATGTTATCCACTGGCATAGAGGCTGACAGCAGTTTCTTGGGGCAGACTGGAACCACACTTGTGGATGGAAGGCTCCAGCTGATTAGGGCCTGGTCACCCAAGAAGTTGTGTCAGTTTCCTTCCAGAAAAATTCCATGCTCTTTTCTCAGCCTGGACAAGCAATGATCTGCTTCTCCTCTTAAGCTCTGGACAAGAACAGTGCTGAGGACACGTTTTCTGCCACCTGCGCAGTGTGGAAGGAAAAGGAGCCGTCAGGAAGTCCCGAGGTTATGGGCTGTGTTTCCCCGACAGTCCCAGGCCAGCTCTGAGTGTGGAGCCCTGTGTCTTCTGCTGGCTGAGTGCACATTCTCCTGCTTCTGCAGACCTGGCCGCTGCTTCCTGGGACCACATCTGAGCAAAGAACAACAGAGGAAGATATCTAAAGCTGCTTCTGCGACAGATCCCTGATTTCTTGCAACTCTTTTTGAGTGACAGGCAGGACCCTCTATGGCTTTTATTTCTTCGAGTTAACTGAGGTTTCTGCACTTTTTGCTAAAAAGAAAAAAGTTCCTCTTCTTGGCACTCTGGGAAATCTTTCTGCACAACATTTGCAACAGAGAGCTGAGCATTAGTCCTTTTTACTTGTCTTTTGTGGAATATCAATACTTTATTCTGAATCTGAGATATCCCTGGTGGACTAAAAGTAAAAAAAAAAATTAAAAATGAAGGAAAAAAATCCTCTCTCTACTGTCAAAAGAATAAGAATTCTGAATTTTTCCAGGGTAAATGTTGGATGTGATCCTCTCATTTCACCTTTGGATAAATTCTCACTTCAAGCAAAATGGTTTTCCTTTGAAACCACTGTTATGCAGACACATAACAAAATCACTCAAAAGCAATGTTTTGACTCAGAATAATGTGATGTATTTAATGTATTCTGACAGTCATCAATATGCTGGACTCTACCCTCCTTTTATTTCTGTGTGTTTCTCCATCTATACACTGCAGTTTTACAGCTGTTCTTAATTAGTACCTACTATTAGGTAGAGCATTCCTAACCAGGGAGAGTTTGCCATTCCCCCTGGCTCTGCCATGGGGACATCCGGCAACATCTGGAGATATCTGAGTTGTTACCTTGGAGGCAGGAAGATGCTACTAGTGTCTCACAGGCAAAGGCCAGGGATTCCATAGGGCAAGGACTGGCCACAAACAATGAATCACCTAACTCCAATGTCACTGCACAGAGATCAGATGTCCTTCATTATGTAACAATGTCTGGGCCAGGCAGCTGCCCTGATGTTTGATCAGTCACAATTTGCAGTTTCTAAGCTAATACTCGTGACTCCAGAATGGATGACAGATGCCATGGGACTGCACGACAAGTACTGTGTTCTCTAACCAAGTCTCACAGGACCAACTCTCTAGTACCCAGACTTCGTAAGGAGGATCCCCTGAGGGTTGTGTGGAGGTGGACGGGACAGGGACCCTGAAGAACCACTGAACTGTGGCACGTGATCCAGGGCAACTTATGCAATGGTTTGGAAAACACCCAGAGAGGTTCACAGTGAAAAATAGGTAGGAGGTAAGTGACTCAATTGGGAAACACAGGGCTCAAAACTCTGCACATGTGTAGAGACGATAGATTATTCCCCAATTGCTCAGCTAACAAGCCCATGGGAAAAAAGAGTTGGAAATGGTGCTAAGAGTTGGAAGAAAAGTAGAAAAAAAAAGAGATTTGTGTGGTGAACAACTCCTATGTTAAGGGACTGTTACAGGGCAAAAATTAATGAAATTATACAGAAGACGGGAAATGCATTTAACAGGAATTTAGATTGTTGGAATCAGAAGCAAAATGTCGAATGCTATTGTTCATCTTGATCTGGAGCATGTGCCACTTCCTTTGGAGTCTTGCAGAGCTGCCCTCGTGAGCAGTGTACCTGTGACAGCAGGCACAGGTCAGGCTGGGCCCTGCGAAGAGAGGAACCTGGCATCCTATGACAGTTGAGTGTCGCCAGCTGCCCTGCCCTGGCTGCCTTGATGTCCTGAGTCAACTCAAAAGTTTTCTGCTTCATGGTCATTTTGCCTTTGAAAAGAGCCTGAAGCCACACGGTGCCAGCTCTGGTGAATAGGGCAGATGAGGACACAGAGTCATGTGTTCACGAGCTGCCTTTCCTGTGGGTGGCACTGGGCAGCAACAGTCACTGTATTTCTGATCGCACCTTGTAAGGGGATAAGTGTGCTCAGAGTGAGGCACCTGATGGCAGCAGTATTTTTAAAGGTGTAAGTAAGCTCCATCTACTCGGATCACGCGGTGCACCTATGTTATGTTCCAGTGCGTAAACGTGTCCAGATGCGCATCGCTGCTGGGTGCTGGGGCTGTTTCCTATTTCTGCTCAAGCCGCAGCACAAGGTGGACCCTGGGTAGACACAACAGAAACAGCCTGTGCCAGTGATAACTCTGCCCGCTCTGCCCTGGGGTCAGTCACCAGTGTCAGCATCTCTGTCTCCCTTTTGCTGTTTTCCTGAGCAGGGTAACTCAGGTCTCTGCAGCAGCATCGTAGGTGTCCTGAGTTGTCCCCACCTCCAAGGCAGCAGCTGAGTGCTCTGTGCAGGTTCCCAGCTCCCAAGGGAAACATGGCAGCTGGCTGTGTTTTCACAATGACAGAGCAGACACAAGCCTCTGAGGCAGTGTGGGTGGCAGAATCCTGGGGGCGGCACAGGAGAGGCTCCCTGGGAAGGTGTTAGGGTGTGGTGCGGCTCACAGGCAGTGTGTAGACCAACAGTCGGGAGCAGATTAGGTCCCACAGCTGCAGTGAAAACACCGATTGGGACTCCTGCAGGTGGCATCGTAGTCGCAAGCCACCACAGCAGGATCCGTCTGTGCACGGGAACCACGGAAGGTCAGCTTGTGATCCCTGGGGATCCCACACTGCACCTGTACCAAGCAGCGCAGGCTGCATCATCTGCTCTGTGCCTGGGCAATAAGAGGCGTCCACAGGTAGTACCAAGTTCTACAAGCTGGCCGTGTGGTCTTTTTCTACCAAGCCCTCTCTCTGAGGCAGACGGCTCAGGGTTGGTGGGCCCAAGAGACCCTCTCTGCTGGGAAGGAGCTATGAGGTCCTGAAGTTAATTCTGGATGCTTCACACAGGAGAGAACCAAGAGTGGGTTGGCTGTCACTATGCACATTTCTTAACTGATAGAAGCAAACACAAGGGAAGTAATTAAGGAGGTGGTGACACCACTGTGTCAAGATACAGGACACAGGCTGAGTGGGTGTGGCTCTGGCTAGAAGTGGGAATGGGGAGTGGGGAGTGGGGAGGGGATGGGTGCTGGGGAAGTGTGGCTTCGTTGGGGCCACTGGGATCCTTATACACATGTGACCGACACGTGGCTGGAAGATAAGAAGCATATGTAACTGTACCCCCTAAATCCCCTGGATAATTACACTTATATTTTATATTGATTCTGTGTCTCTGGAGAACCCTACTCCAGCAGGAAATAGAGAGGTAGACTTTGTGGAGATGAAAAGGGGGGACTGGGAAGAGAAGTAGAGAAGAGAGGACGAGGGGCGGCAGTAAAACCACCCAGATGCAGTGTGTACCAGTTTCCTGAGTAGTTGTTACACTGTCCTAAGCCAGTCTAGCAAAAACGTTTTGAAAAGGAAAATACCCTCTCCTTTTTCTTGACAGACAAGGGTCAGTGTCTTAGCCCCTCTGGGGTTCTCATGTCCTGCAGGATTACTTGTCTCACATTCATTATCTCACACTACACATCCATGGTCTTGCAGTACATGTTTATGATCTTGCATGGGCCTAACAGACACGTTGCATTGTTTGTCAGCTTCAGGACTGAGTGGAGAATGCGGATTCTGGACCTGACCGCACAGTCTGGAAAGCGCTCCGCTCCACACTGCCTGGGGCTGTGCAGGTTTGGCCCAGGGTCACCAGGGCAGCCTGAGGCTCTTGGAGGAAGCCTCCCTCATGTGCCAGCACCTCTCGTCTCTGTTTTCATCACCCAACACTGCATTTTTGTGCCTTTTCTGAGCATCTTTCCCTGAACAGCTTTCATGGAGGATAAATGAAATTTATAGACACAAAGTCTGGGCGAGTAGGAACCAGTGCCTGTGGAAGACAGCCGGTGTGAGCCCAGAGGTGATCAGATGGTTGCCCTTGGGATGACCCTTGGTTGTCCCCTCTCACTGTCCAGGCTGGGCGCTTGCCTCATGCCCCTGGTGTCCTTTTCTGCCGTGGGCCATGCACCTGCACCTGTTAGGTTAGTTGTCTCCCTGAACTCTCTCTGCTTCTTCTACCTCAGCAGGTCAGGGCGGCAGGTCCAGAACAACCTCTCCGTGGGCTCCCGGCTCGCTTTTCTCACATCCAGGGTGGTCTTAGAAATTTTGCTTCATGAAGTCACAGTACGTTAGCTCAACATCAGTTTCTTCCCAAGTGTAATTCTTCGGGGTCACTCAGTCACAGGACAAGCACATGAGCTAGTCTTGTTGCTGTGAGGGAGAGGGGTCCCAGCCCTCAGACACTCCCCATGTCTCCAAGGAAGCGCCATTCCCCGTAGGTTAAAAACCTGAGCTAGGCCAGTCTTCCACTGCAGAAGATCAGAACAGGCCCACTGCGGACCCACACTGTGCTCCGAACTTCTCTCTGCCCTTTTTCCTTCCTCCTCCTTTCCTTACATTTTCGTCCACACCACGATAAATAAACGCAACCTTTAAATACGTATGGAACAGTCCTTCAGTGAGTTCATTCTCAGGTAACCGAGAGGGCGACACGGGAGGCGACTCACAGGAGTTTACACCTTTTATAGACGTGGCGGCAGCACTGCCAAGGCATTATGCTATGGACAAGCACTGACTGATCCACAGACACAATAAATGACACTGGACTTAGACCAGGAGGCCTTGAAAGTGAACACTGTACTAATTAGGGCCTCTCTATAAAATAATGGACAAGGTAGAGAAGTAATTTTTAATTTGTGATACTGTTATGATTTATACATGGAAACCCAAGCAATAAATCCAAGGGAATTATGTAAACTATGAAATCTGGCCCACAATACAGTGTTATTTTCACATTAAAATGCTATAAAAATAAATTGTGTAACTTTGCAGAAAAAAATGAATAATGAGGTAAAGCATGGCATAGATTTTAATGAATTATACATCTATAATGAGATACTGAAAAGTAGTCATTGTGCCAATGAAACACTGCATTATTCTTGTACCATTCCAATTAAGTAAAATTGGAGTTATGATTGTCTTCTGCTCAATTCCACTGTTGCTTAGCATCCAGGTCTGGTTCAGTAGATAGCTGGCATTTGGAAGGTGATCATATTTGATAAATAAATATTTGCAGAATAAATAAACAAGCATTTGTCATAAACTCCATAGAGTGGCTTTGTCACCATGCTAATATACTCACCCCAGGGTGTATGCCATAGTGTTGGGGTTCATGAAGATTATACAAGTGTGGGGTCAGGGAGCCCAGAATGCCCCCTGCCTGAGCATGCTCTGAGGACAGAGATCAGCTGCTGCTGCAGAGCTGGATTGTATCATGTTTGGTCTATGGGATGGAACCAAGATGCCCACCAAGGCTGAGGTAAGATGGCCCAGACACCCAGGGACCCCGAACCACTAATCCACTTATTAATCTCTAGATAGATGCCCACTGTCCTATGCAGGTCCCAGGTTTGATCTGTGTAGAACACCACACACAGGCCCAGCCATCCCTGCAGGCAGCATGTGTCTGTCTGCTCACCCAGCTCCTCCAGCACTGTACTCCACGGCACTTCCAACGTGTGATCCACAGAGAGCACCCGTGTTCCCAAGCCTCCCCTCGGCATTGCCCCCCATCAGACTCCCCATCATGCAAGGCTCTGCCCTGTCCCACTGCTGACATGCTTGACAGTCAAGCCAAATAACTTGTCAGGTGTTTCCGTCTGTGTGCAAGCTAAATTTCAGGAGTCTCTTGCATGGAAGTCAGAGCACCTCCTCACCTATTCCTCCAAGAGTGGTATCTTGCACCAAAAGCAAGGTAGATCCAAGGGAACAGTGACTTATAATCAGCTAATGTGCCAATGCTATTAAGTTCTCTGGTAGAGTATGAACTGTGCACATGATATGGCTTCTATCCATAAGCCACTGACTTCCTCTTATCCTCCAAACAGAAACCTATAAGAGTGCTGGAAAAAGTGGCCATGTTACACTTTCAAAAAACAGTGTTTTTGTATATCATGCTTTAAGGGAGAAGGAAGAGATTTTTAAAGGATAATGTTGGTGGTTCACAATTTAACTTGCCAAAGTCAGAAGTGATCACATTCGTGTAATTGCTACTCAGTCCACGAGCTTAGTAAACACCAGGCATAGCCTCCAGCATCACAGCACTGTACCCTGCCATGGAGCACCATTGGGTTCTCTCTTTGGCCAGCAAGGCCTTTCCTAAAGGGACAACCTGTCTCCAAGTGCTGGGACTCATCCCTGCTTCTCTGCTCCGTGTTGTGCGTTTGTGTCACACGACTCTGTGACTCTGCTTGTTTTGTTCCTTCTGTCTGGAGATCTCTTCTGCCACCTGATCAGTGCCTCCTTCACTGTGCCTCACATGTGTCTAGGGCTCCCTCGCCCATGAAGCCTTGCACCTCTGCCTTATTTGGACACTGGTAGGATTCTGCATTTCTTCAAAGTGTTGTGTTTTACTTCTGAGAAATTCAGCTCAATCCCCACTCCTTAGTGAGCTAAGGGCAGGTCACCAAGGGTCCAAGGTGGAGAATGCTGAGGTGGGAGTCAGGGAGGTGGCTTCTGGTGTTCCCGGCCCTGGACCCTTTGGAAGGGGAAAACTCTGAGGCCTTCCAGTTACAGGTGCTGGCTCACTCGCATTAATGGGCTGTGGAAGAGGAAGATCGACCTTATCTGGTAGGATTAACAACCTGTTCTAGAATATATCTATGTATTAAGGATATTTTTACCTATGAACTTGATATTTCAGAAATATTCCATTTTAGTTAGATTGTAGTAAGTTATGGAAAGTAACACATCATTATGGAATTAGAAGGAGAGAAGGCACTTCATATAAGAGTACAAAGCCCGAGAATAAGCTCAGCAGCACAGACTTGCCTGGCAAGCACAAGATCATGGGTTCAAATCCTAGTACAAAAAAAAGGACAACATTTTGGAAAACAGATTTCCTTCAGAATCAGTAAAGGTAAAGCTACAGTATCTTCTAAGAAAGGGAGGGAGAGAGGAAGGAAGGAGGGGAAGAAGAAGAGAAAGAAGGAAGGGGAAATGAAAACTCTTCAGTAAAAATATCTATTATAAATTTTAAAAATAGGGCCAGGGATTTAGCTCAGTGGCATAAGCTCCTGCCTGGCAGGCATGAGGTCATGAGTTTGATTCCTGATACAAATAAATAAATAAAATAAAATTTGTGAAATAAGAAGCTGCAAAATTTATGAACAGCAGATATGCACACCATGGAATCTTAAAAGAATTTATTCAGACAGAAGGTAAAGTACTCCAGATAAGAATTTGGATTTTATATAACTAACCAAAATTGATAAACACACAGATAAATATGTACAACATTCCTTCTTATTTTGATAAACTTACAACATAATAGCTGTCTTGTACCAAAAGAAGAAAAAATCTATGGTATCATGTGGACTTTATGACACGCAGAGGTAAAGTGAGACAAAAGCATTTGGGGAGACAGAGGTGTCACTGTGTGCAGATGGAATATTAGGAAGGATAGAATGAAACCACACTGAGCATGGACAAGGCAAAGAAACGGAAAAAGGAAGAATGGACAGTTATAAAAAAGATATGTAAACACACATATCTAAACACACATATCAAGAACTTCATTGAATGATTTCAACATTGCAAATAAAATGTAAAATTTTTCAGACCATTTAAATACTGAAGAATTAAATGTAGGTGACCACAAGAAATGTAGTTTACTACAAGCAGACACACAGGTTAGGAATAAAAGTTGTCAACACTAGATCTGCAGGTTACCTAACACCAGCTGCTGAGGAGACCAAAGCAAAAGGATCACAAGTGAGAGTTGCGTGGGCTACTCTGGGATACTACAGTTCAAAATATAAATAAGTGAATAAATACAAAAGCATGGGATATGCACTAGTGCAAAGGCCCTGGGTTCATTCCCCAGGACTGACATACACACATACAGGAATACACACATACAAACATAAGTGTAGAAACAAATTAAGTTTGCTACACTAATGTGAAACAAATTATATTTTAAAAGCATTATCAGGGATAATGAGGGAATTGTCATAATGATAAAGAGGCCCATTCTCTAAGATACTAAACCCTAAATCACTGCAACTAATATCAGAAAGTCAAAAGAAACACAGAAAAAATTTTAAAGTGTAAAGAAAATTGATGGTCAAAATATTATGATAAATTTCAAACCTACCCTGTCAGTAAATTACAGAAGATTTAGAAAAAGACTTAGCAAGTCTACAGAGTAAACTTGTAAAACAGTCAACTTGTAAAACAGTCAACCAACAGTGACAAGTTGAATTTATTGTTCACTTTATCAGCAATAGCAGAACATACATTCTTTCCAAGTGTCATCATTCACTAAAATAGACCATATTCTCATAGGAAAAAAAATTTCAACACATTCAAGAGGAATTAATGAAGCATATATCCTGCAAACATAATGAAATTTTGTTAAAGTACTGTGGTGCAAGAGAGAAGCAGAAGTACCCAATGAACAGGTTTACTGAGGTGAGGACGTGGCAGGAGCACCGCCCCATGGCGGCTGGGCTGTCTCCTTCGACCAGCTACAGAGAGGCAGAGGGTTACATGACCTCTGACCGAAGAGGTGGATATTGATGACGTGTGAGGACCCGACTGGAATTCTCTGTGTGTGCAAACAGGAAGGGGAGTTGCAATTAGGGCTGAAGAAGAAGCAGGAAGTGGTAGGCGTTCCTGCTTTGGCCTTCTGCCACGTTAGACCCCCGCCATAACTGTACAGTAATTTATACTAGGGCAGGAACCTTTCATTCCCATGTCTTTGTAGGAAAAGGGCAAAGATTGTCTTGTACCACTTCCTGCTGGATAGGAGCATCATGTTGGGGTCTAGGGGGTTGATGAAATGACAGTTGATGCCCATGTAGAAGCTGGTACCAGGTGTTTCAGCCAGGACAAGGAATTAACCATTGGTGAACACTTGCATCCTAGATTGGAGAAATAAAAACACAAGGTGCTCTGAGGAGGCAGCTCACGATCATAATTAAAGGACCCAGGAAAAGAAGAAGGAAAAGTGCCTCATTCCATCAGGGCCATGGTGAGGAAGAATCTGAAAAATAAGCATGGAGTTGGAAGGGGTGGAGTTACGGGAGGTGATTATTCCCCCATGTGAAGGAGTAAAAGTTAAAAGGGTAGGTAGGACTTGTCTTTGCTACAGGAGTTGAGTTGGAAAGAATAAGAAGCATGAAAAATGTAAGGCCTGACAGTTGAATCATATTTGGGAAATTATAGATTAGGGGTGGAGAGGGCATGGCTGTGTCACTAGAAATGACATGAGATCTTAGACCTGCAGGAGTCCCATGTTATTTTTTTATTTAAAGAAAAAAATGAAACAGAAAGAGGGTAGAAATAATACAAAATTTCAAAAACAAGACAAAATAATAATAATATTAATCAGTAATAAATAACTATTTGATAATTACATAGTTTCCTCTTAGAAAGTAGTTGTTGAAGATACAAAAGTAAAGCCTACAAAGTGGACATTTAAACAGTGAGACCGCAACCAGTTCTGTTCATCTATCCATCAAAAACTTAGCAATATGGTTATCAATCCTACACACTTAAACATACATGCAGTTATATCCTTTAGAGTACTTTCTTTTCCTCTCTTTTTTTCTTTACAATAACTATAATCCATTCTTGTAAACTGTTTAGAAGTTCTACTGAGGGCGGAGAGAACTAAGATAGTTATAGTGAAAAATTAACTAATAGAATGTAAGGGATCAGGAACCAAATAGGATAACAAAACATGACCTAGCCTGCAAAGTGCGGCTGTGGGGCCTGGGAGAGAAGGAGACAGGAGGTAGGAGATGAGATGAGCACTCAGAATGTTTAGAGTCAGGGATTGGAGGTCAC
>PVLA01009767.1:0-61662 GCA_004027455.1 Hydrochoerus hydrochaeris | reverse complement strand
TCAATTCAGAAAATGTTACATATATAATATAAGGCTATATGTACATGTATACTATACTCCCGTCACAAATATAACATGATAACATTGCAGCAGAGCAAAGGGAAAAAATTACCTATCATCCCCAAACCCAGATCTCACCATCATTATCATGGCTGTCCTCTGTAATGTGATTAAACCATGTCCTTGGTCACCCAGAAGCCGATGTCTGAGTTCCTTCACCTATGAAATATGGCCTGCAAAATGGGTTTTATACATATATTTGAAAAGCACTTTGACATTCTTGCAGAGAAGTGGTTTGCTGTGATCAACAGAGTTCTTTAAACAGCATGCAGTTAGCTTTTTACCTATTTAAATGTATGTCATTTGGGGGAACATTTCCTCTTCTTTGTAGAAATCAGTGAAGGAGAAATATGGATTTGCATAAAGGAAAAAGGGAAGGAGGAGGGAGAGAGGAAGAGGCAATCAAGAAAACTCTGGGCTTGCTGTCAAAAAAACACTGGATGCTTCTTTGGCTCCATTTATGGACATGTGATTCTAGGTAAACCACAGTCTCTGTGGGTTTTTTTCCTCGTTTGTAAAGTTGTGGGGTGAGTGAGGGAAATTCATAAGATGACTTCTAAGTGCACTTTTGTTCTATTACTCTGTATAAGCGATACACAAGCCAAATCTTGTTGGCATCTGTTTTTGTTCACCTGTAAGTTTACAATGCCTTCTTGGAAAAAATTAAAATAGTAATTTTTTATGATATGAGAATTACGTATAAATTGAAAATTTCCAACCTTATTGGAATATAGCCAAGATTGTTTATGTATTACATGTGACTGGTTTTATTCCAAGACATTACACATTGATGAGTTAACAACAAGACCTCAAGGCTCACGAAACCAAAAATATTTACTATCTGGCTCTTCACAAAAAAAAAAACCTCGTCTACACTTGTTTTATATACACTGTATTTAGTATACCTGCTCATTTTGGGTTGATCCATCTCTTGTATATGAGATATGTACTTATCAAGTACTTTTCAGAACGTTATTATAATGCATGACCCCATCAGTTGTCCAGTTTCTTAAGAGAAGGAACTGGGTCTTTCTGGCCATTGGACTTCAGGAGCCTTACCTGTGTGTGTGTGTGTGTGGGGGGGTACAGCAGGGGGTCCGTATGTATTACTGAATAAAACATTCTAACATCAGTGATAAGTCATTTATTCTATTTTAAAGCCAGCAATTTTAGAATGCTGAAATGAATTTCTTGGTATAAATTAAGTTACCCATTTTGTTAATTTCTAATTTTCCTTTACACTTATTTTTCTAAAAAGCTTTGCTGCGCATTGAAATTCTTCCTGCCTCCCCAAAAAACTTATTTTAAATACGCAATGAAAATAAATTTTGTGTTTTTACAAAAGCTTACCAGAATCATTTTTCTTGTTAAATAATCATTTATTAAATAATACTGGTAAAACTGAAATGGCCCCAGTCTTTTACATCCGTGCGCCACGTTTTAAGAACGACGATTGCATTTCAAGGCATGGCTTTCTGAAGCAGTCTACGTAATTTAAGCACATCGGCAAAAACATACGCACGCAGATCAAAATGAGTGTGTAAGGAAAAAAAAGTAAGATGAACATAATGGCACGTTGTGCTTCAGATTTACTACAGCTGAGTCATTTCGGGACACAAATATGTGTTTCCAGGAAAAAAAAAAAAAAAAAAAGAGGGACCGAGAGGAAGGAACCAGGATGATGGGCTCTCCGGATTCCCTCAGGCACTCCCAGAAGCAGACACTAGTATTCCACTGCCGGAGGCGGCGTGGTCGAAAAAAGGCGCCGCGGCCCCTTTAAGAGACACAGCGCCTTCTCACAGATACCATCTTGCACCAGGAGTTCACTTAAGCTCTCTACCTACCTTGCTAGATCGCTTCTCCCTAACTGGGTCCTGCCGGCCGGCAGGGCGAACGAATCTTTTCATTGGCCTTGCGCGCACGGCCCTCTCTCATTTATTGGTTGCGACGTCCGCCACTCGGCGTTATCTCCCGCCTACCTAGACCTTTATGTAAGGTTGAGTGAGGGCTCTGGGGTTAGTTCCTGTTAGGCCCGGGCCGGGGAGTAGGTGGAAGTCTCTTAAGATGCCCAGTGGGCTAGGGCACTGGGAGGTGTGAAGGGAGCGCGAGGAGGCCGCGAGGGGAGACCCACAGCAGGCCTGAAGAAGAGCGGCGACCGAGCCCGCCTTCCCTGCACCATGCTCATAGAGGATGTGGATGCCCTCAAGTCCTGGCTGGCCAAGTTACTGGAGCCGATGTGAGTGAGCCAGGCCGGGCCGGGGCCCGGAGCGTGGGCGTTGGGGGCCGCGGGGGAGGGGGCGACGTGGGGGCTTCGGGGCCGGGGCAGCGCCGGGACGCGGGCTCTGGAGTACTACCGCGCCGTGGGGGCCGGCGGGGGCCGGGGAGCGGAGGCGGCGCTGCTGCGGGACCGGGCGGGGGGCGGGCGGCGGCGCGGACGCGAGGGCTTTTTAAACGTAAATACAGCGCTGGGGGGCCGGGAGGGATGCGCAGGCCTGGGGAGGGAATTTAAAACGCTGCTGCTGGAGAGCTGAGGAGAGGTAGGGTTGTTGAGGGATTTTTAAACGCAAGTATTGAGATCTTGAAGGAGATAGCAGGCTGACTAACAAACAGTGTTAATCCGGGACAGAAAGGGCTAGCAGTGGAGTATCCCAGAGCTTTTTCAAAATATTAGGGCTGGGGAGGCTAACACGAAACTGGAAGGAATTACTGGTGAGCCTGCAATGTGAGTATTGTTTTAAGAAATTGGAAGCTGGTAAATATAGCAAGGATTTTAAGGCATTATTGAGTTAATAGTGTTAGGAGAACCGATCATTTTTGGACATCATGAGAGGTTGAAGAAAAATTGAGGTTTTTGTGAATTTGAGGGAAGAAAGGGCTACAACTCCTATGTAATATTTGTGGAGGGCTTAAAAGGGATATACCTGCAGCATATAGGCTCCCCCCCCCCCCGCTTTTTTGTAGATACTGGTATTCGAGGAATAAAAAAGGGTAGTAGGAAGGATAAGGGTCCTGTAAATGTTGAAAGATTAGGAGGACAACTGAAAGTAATTTGGTTGTGGGATTATTTTTGAGGGGCGGGAAAGAGCTAGAGACTTGTCCTTTTAAAATATTTGAGTAGTATTAAATAGTTGTAGAGATAGTATCAAGGAGCTTTAAAGTGGTAGCAGAGCTCTTGCCGTCTTTCTTTTTTTTTTTCTTTTTTTTTTGGTAACTTTTAAGGAGCCAGGGTTGTGTGGGGGCATTTATTTGGGGGAATTCTGGGATATGGGCATTCTCTGGAACAGTCTCCTAGGGGGTGGAGAAAGAAGGGAAGGATGGAAGGTAGGGGGAGATGTCTTTGAATTCTTTGGAAAGAGAATAGCAGTACTGTAATGGAGAAGAAAGGAAATTTACTGTCCCCTCCTCATTTTTGATTCTTTCGTACCCTCTTATTGGAGATCAGGGGTTTCTGTTCGAAAGGAAAGGGATAGAAGAGTTGGGCAGGTTTTGATTCATTAGATCAGACTGCCTTTGTGGCAAAATTGAGTGTTTTGGGGGGTGAAAATAGGGAGTAATTTGGAAAGTGTGGAGATATGATAAAGTTGGGATGTTAAGAGACTGCAGCAAACTACTTTCCAGTTGATCTATTTCCTGGTCTTCCTGAGAAACCTTGTTGAGTATTTTGTTTTTGTTTTGTTGGTTTCTTAGGATGGCATTTAGGAAGCCAGTCAGCTGTGTGTTAGCCTTGAGCAGGCAGCATGGGTAAGGGAGACAGAAATAGGCATGTTCTGAGGCTTGGAGTGGTGTTGCATTTTGAGCATGAGAAGTGTGTGAATGAATAAATGTGCAGTAAAAGCTTATGAGATTTATAGTAGTGGTGGTCTGTTAGAGTGAAATGACAGGCGGGCATACGTGGCAGTTCTGTAGAAGGATGTGGACTCCTTGAATGTGCAGCTTACTTTTTCTACAGTGAAGTGTGTTGGGGCCCAAAAATGGAGATGGATTGTAATGTGGAAATTTTAGATTTCCTGAAACTGATATTCAGAGAATGCTGAAAAAAGAAAAAGACCTGTATATTTAAAATTCAGTTATCTTTATATTATTATGCATTAAGAAGTTAATTTTGTATATCTGTTGTTTTTTAGGGAGCAGTTTTCTATATAAACTTATTTTTATTAATAGAGACTTTTTTTTTTTGTCTTTTTGAGACAAGAGTCTCCCTATGCAGTTCAGGCTGGCCCAGGCTGGTCACGAATTTGCAATGATCCACTTGCCTCAGCCTCCCAGGAGTGTACCACCACACCTGGTGATAGACATCCTTTTAAAAGTATTATATGTATGTTTTATGTCTTAGAATGTGACAGATGTTAATATTATAGTTACTTTTTTTGTTTTCCTTTTTTTAAGGCTACTTGTTTTACTCTGGGTAATGCTTTTCTTTTTGTTTATTGTCAAGATTTAGTTTGAGTAGAAACTTAGTAAGTAGAAACCTACTAAGGGTGTTTCCATTAGGGATTTTTGGGGACTGGTCTAATGAGTAAAAATTGTCTTAAAATGATTATTTGCTGGGTATGGTGGTGCACCTCTGTAATCCCAGCCCTGGGGTTGAGGGGAGGGTGAAGCAAGGGGATGGCTATGTGTTGAAGACCAGAATCTCTGCTCATAGTGAGTTCAAGGCCAGCCTGTACTACATGAGACCCTGTTTCAAAAACTACAAGAGGGAAAAAAAGATTACTTGTATTTTGTTTTTCCATTTGAGTTACATGTTCAACTTAAGACACATATCATACTTTCTTGTTTGTTTTTTTGCGACAGGATCTCTATGTAGTTGAGGCTGGCCCGAACTCACCATATATAGCCTAGGCTGGCTCAAACTTGTGGTGATCTTCCTACCTCAACTCCAGAATGCTGGGATTACAAATCTTCCTGCCTCATCTCCAGAATACTGGGATTACAATATGACCTGAGCTCAGAGTGTAGCTTGGTGGTGGAGTGCTTGTCTACATTGTCCAGGCTCTAGTTTCCCCATTACTGCAAGACAAACAACCCTGCTAAAATCATTGCTTAGGTTTAACAGTATAGATGGCTGTCCTAGAAGTACAAAATAAAAATGCTTATTTTTAATTCATATAAGTATGGGTTTTGGAAGAAGATGTTAATAAGACATTATAAATGCAAGTATCATGTGCATTTTCATTATTCGTATCTTGGGAGATTATTTTTTCTTTAGAGATCCTTAAGTGATATGCTGAAATAGGCAGTGTTTATAAATTTACTTTTTTGCGTGTTTCAAACTCAGGAAAATTTTCATAGCAGAATGGCTACAACATAACACTTCAGACTTTCAGATATGGTAGTTGCAATGGTTAGGTAGAAATTAAAGTATGGCTATGTGTATGATTTCTGTTTCACTTTCTTATTTAGCCAAATTTATAGTTAAATAAATTCATAAAAGCTCATAATCGAGTTTTTGAACATGTTACACTTTGTCACTGAACAGACATGTAACACAAGAGTGTGTAGCAGATATTTCTGAATTAATGCAGTTCAGATCGTTATTCCTATAGATAAGTTAGAAATGTCATGGGCTCTTATAGCTTGTCACCTTCCACTCGTAAATATGGAACATAACGGAGGACAGAGGAAGGAGTCTGGAAGAAATAACTCCTTAGTTCCCTTAGGAAAAACCATTTTCAGTTGGTAGTAAAGTGAAGAGGAGGAAAACCATATTTTAGTTAGTTTATGTCAGTTCCTTAAAAGTGTATAAACTGACTAACAGATCTTCTTTGAGTTCTCATCTTTCCTCACATTCAAAATATCCTAGATATCCTAGTCAGACTGTGTAGGGATTATGCAGTTTTGAGATGTGGTTTCATTTTACCAGAAATGAATGCTCATTTTAAGTTTGCACGTACCTTAAAAATAAGGTTCTAAGAGTATCTACGAGATAAATAAATCACTGAAGAAATTTGTAAGTTTAGGAAAAGTTGGTGTCACTTGGGAGGTTGAGGCAGGAGGATTACAAGTTTAAGACCAGCCTGAGGTATTATAGTGTCTCAAAAAACCAAAATAGTTAAGGCAAACATTTTTTAGTAACTGACCTGCATTTCTACCATAGTATAAAGTATGAATTCTAAGGTTATTTAAATTACATATTAAATATAAAAAAATTTACATTTGCTTGTTTGGCTTATTGTGAAAATTTACATAGGTATGTGTTTTTAAAAGGTGGTGGTGCATACCTATAATTCCAGCATTTGGGAGGCTGAGGCTGCAGGATTGCTGGGAGCTCGAGGCCAGCTTGGGCTACATAGTGAGTTCAAGGCTAGACTGAATGACATAGTGAGCTCCTGTCTCAAAAAAAAGTGCTGGAATTTGTAAATTTGGACAATTTTATCTATGTATTCTAATAATGTATCATTTTTTGAATCAAGGGCATTTAGTTTCTAGTTAATGTATCTTTGATTCATCATGTGATTTTGGAGAAATTGTTAAACAGAGCTAATTAATCTACCTACTCAGGTTAAGGATGCCGTCTAGGAAAAGTACTTTGTTCTTGAGAAATTCTATAATGTGAATTTTACAGGTTTTGAAATATAAGAATATATTAAATTTACTGCAAAAGTTAGTTGCTTGTTAATGTTAAATATCACTACTACTCAAAAGATGCTAATCAGTCTCATGCAAGAGACACCTAATTGGTTCCATAAGTGAGAACAAGATTTCCTCGTGAAAGTCATAGATTTGATGCGCAGTTTTTATGAGCTCTGGCCATGGCAGTGTCTTTTTAAATGCACTAGGAGATAAGAGAATGTTGTCATGTTGGAGTGTGATAGAAAAGACAGCAATAAGATTTGCTAAGATTATTTTATTGGTTCATATTTTTTGCTCAATGATCATGGCAGATATACTTTGGTTAAACTCTAGTATTTACATACTGCTACAGGTTTGTAATCCTTGTAAAGTTAAACTCAGGCTAGTAATCTCTACAGTTGCCCAAATGGAAAGGGGAAAAAAAAATCATCTAGCAATTACTAGACCTGACTTCCTGACAAACTAGTTAAATTAAGTGAATATTTTGGAGCTAAAACCTCAAGATTGAGAAGTATTAAAATTTTTCTACAGTGTCATACTGGCTTCAAAGAATTAATGTGCTTGTAAAGTGTAGTGCGGCTTGTTTAAGGAGACCATTCATGGTTTCATAAAAAAGACTTAGTTTGGCCAGAAGACTTATTGGCAAGTCTTAGTCTACTAAGTTAAGAACATATTTGTTCTTTTGTCCTTGGTCTGCCTCCTAAATATGTCTGACTTCATTCTTCCTGGCCCAACAGCTATAGGCTAGAAGCCAGAAGTTGCTTTTATAGCCCTGTGTTTCCTACCACTGCCTTTTCTCATCCTCTTATAATGTCATTACTTACTTTTATGCCACTCATTATTATTATTTTTTTAAATCAGTATCAGGGATTGAACTCAGAACCATGTGCTTGCAAGGCAGCCGTTTAATGCTGCTGAGCTAAATCCCCAGCCCCTGCCACTCATTATTTTGTTTTATAATTACTTATTTCACATCCATTTCTTGTGTGACTAGAGGGCAAGATCCTATTACCAAATAAGATGCTTGCTGCTTTATTTATTTATTTATTTATTTATTTATTTATTTTTGTGTTTTTGAGACAAAGTCTAGCTATGCAGTTTAGAATGGCCTTGAGCTCATTTTGTAGCCAGGCTAGTCTCGAACTCACAAGTATCCTCCTGCCTCAGCCTCCTGTGCTGGGATTACAGGTGTGAGCCACCATGCTCGGCTGCTGCTTAATTTAACAGTAAATATTTAAACAAATGAATATCCTTATATATATTTACATTTGTTGATAATTAGAAAAGTAAGATTGGGCTAGGAAGGTAGCATATGTAGGGACCTGGATTTCATCCCTGGTCCCATGTGCACACGTGTATACACACACACACATACACACACGAAAGATATTTTTTTGTTGCCTAATTTTGTGTGTGTAATAGTGGTTACTGCTGTAAGAGCTGTGGTCCAATTATCAAAATGATGTTTGCAACTGACAAATGTATATATATATGTGTGTGTATATATATATGTATATATATATATATATATATATATATATATTCTCAAGCAAATCTTGGAATATTTTTTCATGTCATAGTTTTTCAGGAAAGCTCTTCATTAATTAAAAGTAAGATGAAAGTGCTGTAGTCTCAATATTGGTGTTCCCTAAAATTTGCAGTGCTGAAACCAGTGTTTCACACATGCAAGGCAAATGTGCTACCACCAAGCTGCATCCTCAGCCCCATATTTTGGAATTTAATCCCCAATATGATAGTACTGAGATGGGACCTTTATTATTGCATTGAAGAAAAATAGAAATGAGAGAAAATAAAATTATGGATGTTTATTTCCTGTGTATGAACTTCCATGGAGCTGTACGCAGAAATTTTATGTCTTGATTTTTTCCAATTATTATATCAGACACATTTTTCATATTTATGTTTTGTTGTTATAACCATCCCTTTGGATGCATAATTGTTCATAAATGTCCAGTAACAAGAGAATGATTACCTTGACTCAACTTGCTATTAGAAGTTTTTTTGGTTTTTTGGTTTTGTTTTTTGAGACAGGGTTGCATTATGTACTTCAAGCAGGCCTTGAACTCACTGTGTAGCCCAAGCTGGCAATCCTTTTTCCTTAGCCTCCCAAGTGCTAGGATTACAGATACGTGTTTACTTTTGTTTCCTTTATCTAATTTCCCGTAAATATAATTACTAGTGAGTGAATAGGGATATTTTTAATTGTTTTTGACACATACTAGGGTCAGAAGATTTTCCTGACTCAATAGCACACTTACTAGTTGTCTTATCTCTGAAACAAAGATCACACTGAGATAGAATTTAGAAATTAGGCCTATATTCAGAGAGATGTAAATTTTTCTGAAAGTGAAAAGTCTAAATAGTCTTGGCCTTTTTCCTAAAACAAACAAACTACAGTGGTTTTTAAGTAGTTTCATGGCTTGCTGCCAAAGGTTGGACCTTTACTCTCTCAGCTGTCAGAATTGAGTTTATGGCTGAAATCTGTAAAGTTAAGTGCGTCTGCTCAACAGATGTATACTATTCTTGCAATAGAGAACTCATTAAAAGAAGAAAAGAGCCAGGTGTCTTAGCACACGCCTGTAATTCCAGAACTAGTGTGATTGAGGCTGGAGGGTCCATGAGCTTGAGGCCAGACAGCTTGGGCTACAACGTGAGTTCTAGGCCAGCCCAATATAAAACTGTCTCAAAAAAGAAAAGACAAATTTGAGAATTTTATAAATAAGGCATTCTAGCAGCAGTATTTGTTTTTTCTAATAAAAATTCTTACTAGTTTTTAAAAGTTTTTGCAGTATTGGGAGTTGAACCCAAGGGCCTTTGCACTAAGCAACATTTCCTCATTTTCCCTTTTCACTTTTTGTTTTGAGATGGCATCTTGTTAGTTTGCTAAATTGTCCAGGCTGGCTTCGAACATGTGATCCTCCTGCCTCAGCTTCTCAGAGTGCTGAGATTGTACATGTGTTTCACTACTCCTGGCTTTAATTGATTTTATTTTAAAAATAATTTAGCAGATAACTAAGACATCTTATAATACACAGATGTGAATTTTATTTTTTTAGTTTTTTAAGGCAGAGTTTTTACCTGCTGCCTCAGCCTCCCAAGTGTTGGGACTATAGGTGTGTGATATGTAGGTGTGAATTTTAAGGAGTCCTCATTTATAACATTTAAGTTTTTGGAACTTTCTTTTGTTGTTTCTTTGTGTCTACTAAAAAGTGACTATTAGTTGAGACTTAGGAATCATTATTTGTCTTGGAGATATATACATTAGAAAAATATGCTCTAAAACTGATTTGCTTTGTGTGGAATTCAGCTGAGTTTTAGTTCCAAAGATATGCTTTCCACCTGATCTGGAGTGGATCACTTACTTTTTTTCTGCAAGTTTACAATTTTAGATAACTCTAGAGTAATAATTTAAGATATGTATTATTATCTTTTCTATCTGGAAACGTGTGTTTAACATAGATACGAACCCAAAATTTAAGCATTCTTTTCGTTCCAAAATGTACTTATTCTTGTAGCCAAGCAGGAATGAATTTTTTTAAGCTTTGGTTCTAGGTAAGTAGCTGAAAAGTTTTAAGTGTCTCTGTTTCTGACAGTCTCACTATGTTAATTCAGGCTACTTGGACTTGTAATGATCTTCCATATTTATGAAGAGTCTTAATCATGCTCTGATTTTTTTAATGATTTTTTAATTATTTTATCTGAAAGTCTTGGGCTACTATTAGCATCCATACCATAGCTATGGTATTTATAATTGTCACATTTCAAGTTTATATGTTAGGAGGTTAGTATATTGAAAGAATAGGAACAGTCTGAAAGGTCTAGAAAATGACACTTCACGTAGTGTAACTCACTATTTTCAGACTGGTGATTTCTTTCCTAGCATACTTTATCAGTACCTAGTAGGAGGCATTAAATTTAAATGCTTTTCTTTTGTAAATTAGGATAGGAAGAGTTGAAAGGCATTGAAAGGAGGGGAGGGGATTGGAGGAAAAAAGATTTAAGAAATATTACTGGTACAAATTCTTTATGATGAATGTGGTCATTATGTGAGTACCTAAAATATACCAATAGTTATAAAAAATTATAAAAAGTGTACAATGAAAAAAATGTAAATGCTTTTATTCTTTGGCTGTAAACATGCCTTTGCATCTAGTATAGAACTCTATCAGTTATTATTAATCATTTGTTCACTGACATTAAATAAAAATAAGAATCTATGTTCAGATAGGATTTAGACTCTTTTTTTTTTCCCTTGACCCTTAGGATTAAAGCTAGGATCTTCTCAACGAGCATCTCCAGTTTTTCTCTCATTTTTTTCGTTTTGAGACAAGGTCTTGTGAAGTCATTAAGCTTGTCTGGGCTTTGACTTGTGATGCTCCTGCCTCAGCATCCCAGAGTGCTGGAAATATAGGCCTGTGCCACCATGCCCAGCTCGTTTTGTATTGTTTTACTTTCTCTTAACTGTTTATCTTGATTTTTTAATACTATCACATCAAAATATATCTCATCCAAAGCAGCTTAGCTCTTCATTTGTGCATTCATTGATTGTGGTTTTGGAGATTTGCACTAAGCTACATCCCAGCAATTTTTTTGTTTTTTTAATTTAGCTAATTTGGCTAAATTGCTAAGTCTAGGTTTGAGTTTGTAATCTACCTCAGTTTCCCAGAGTGTTGAGATTATAGGCCCGTGCCACCATAGCTTTACTTTTTTGAGTTTGAATCCTGAGTTACGTAAAAGATATTTGGGCTTGTTAAACCCGTTCCTTTTATCCAGTAATCTGAGTTTTTCTTGTTTCTTACTAGAAACCTCATATCCTTACCAAGCATTAGTCTTACGGGTTATGAGACTCCTTGAAGGTTCTGACAACATTAGAGAAAACAAGTGGTGCTTTCTGCCATTCTTACTTATTTTCTGTGTTTTTTCTTCTGTGTCAGAATATCCTTATCCAGGATCTGAACTCTTGAGTAAAGGTAGAAATGTGATTTTTTTTTCTTTTCCCTTTTTTATGAATATAGGGCTACACTGATCAAATATTTTGTTGTTCTTGAGGGAAATTAAGTTATATCTATCTATATATTACTATTTTAAGGTGTTTCTGGAATACCTAAGGTGAACATGGCATGTGTAATGTTTTTGAAAATGAAACTGTTTTATATATATATATATATATATATATATATATACCTTTTGGTTTTTAGTTAAATATTTAAACATACTGTTAAAAAATTCAAATGTGCGAAAAAATACATATATGTATGTAAAACTTAGCATTTGACCTTGGCATTGTGGTGCATGCTTGTAATACCAACTGTGTATGAGGCAGGAAGGTTACTCCTGGACCAGCCAGGACTACATAGTAGACTCATCTCCAACAAAGGATTTAGCAATTGGACTGTTCATAGTTTTCTGAAATGTAAGTTAGATTTTTAAATTAAGGAAAAATTTTAAAAACTTTCAGCTAGTATGTTTTTAATAATATGTAACTCATCATTTTGACACTTTGACACTACTCTAGCACACTTTGACCTTTGCTCATAATTGGTTAGCTTGTTTACAACAAGGCCTTAATTTGTATGTCTTGCTGGTGGGTGGCTTAAGTCACTGGTAATACATGCATGACATTGGGTGACATGGGACAGTCTCACTGGGTGGTCTCAGCTGCCCGATGGAGCAGTTATGCATACACAACTGTGGTTCATGCTGGTGGGAGCATGTGAAGTTAGCTTGTCTCTTAGACTTCGGCACATAGATGTTTAAAGAGCCAGCCTTTCCCATGACAGTATTGGCAAGGAAAAAAAATCTGTTTTATTAAAGAAGAACTTTAAAATCTAGAAAGGTAAAAAGGGTATTGGTGCTTGACTTTTGTTTACTGATAGAGCTATTGGACTGTGATTGATATTCTTGAGCTGACACTTATTAACTTTCTGGTTGACAGTGAAAGTTTATTACAGAACAAGATAAGTTGGGTTGACTAGTGTTTTGTAGAGATACAATCACTGTTTTCATCATTGTTTTATTGTCATTCTGATATATATATTTATTTTTGGAAGTGCTGGAGATTGAATTCAGGGTCTTTTTTTTTTTTTTTTTTACTTTTTATTTTGAGACATTTTGAACATGTGATCCTCCTGCCTCAGCCTCCCAAACTGCTGGATGACAGGCAGGTGCCACTACTTACAACTTTATTTTACTTTAATAACAATCTATAAAGCCACAAAGAATATGTTGCTTAAACATGAAATCATTGGGAAATCTGGATTGTGTTTTGTTTTAAAAATGCATAAAGGTATGGATTTTATCTTCTTAGTTTCATGTGACCAGGTAAAACATTAAGTCTGACAGGTTGGTTCATTTTAGGAGTTGACAAGCTGGGATAGTGTGCTGCTCTGGTGTAGGAGATACTTCTGAGTGTCAAACTCAGGTTACTACTAGCTAGAAAATCTGAAGCAGACAAAAACTATCTCTGCTGCCTTTCTACCATTTGTCTTCTGTTTATAATCCCTAGATATTTCTTTGCTTACAGCTCCTAAAACATTTGCCAACAAAATGGTGTCATCCTTTTTTATGTTCTCAGTTTTTAAGAAGATCTGTGTTAAAGATACTCATTGAGAAAATTAGCAGTGGAGTGGATGATTTTTGTTTTTTGCTTTTTTTGGGGGGAGGAGGTTGGTCTTGCTGTGTTGTCCAAACTGGCCTCAAATTTGCTATGCTGCTGACCAGCCTTCCAAGTAGTTGGGTTTAAAGGTGTATGCCACTGCCCCCAGCTTTGCTAGCTAGTGGCTGGGATTGTACAGAAAGGTTCCTAGAGGAGAGGTGATAGCTGTCCCGTCACCCTCCTTGCTTTTTCTTCACTGCTGCCACAGAACAGATAGCTCTGAGAGTGATTTATTCATTTATTTTTGCTTTTATGGTTTTTGCTTTTATTATGTAGTTCAGGCTGGCCTTGAGCTTACTTTGTACCCCAGGCTGGCCTCAAACTCATGGTGATCCTCCTGCCTGAGCCTGCCAAATGCTGGGATTATAGGCACGCACCACTACACCCAGCTCTTCATTTATTAGTTTTCTTTGGGTACTGTGGGCTGAACCTAGTGGCACTGTGGCATATCCCTCTTTTTTTTTTTTTCCTGTAAACAAGAATAAATTTATTAGATTTGTTTTAAAGATTTAATGCTATACAAAATGTATGTAGTATATGTTTAGTAACATACTTCTCCTCATCAGTGTTAAACACTATTTAAACAGCTTATTCTGCTTGCCTTTCTGTATCTATGAGATACACTACTGAATACAAATAAGCTTTATGCTGTTCCCTTCCAAATGAAAATTAAAAGTAGTATCTAGGAAACAAGCAGAACAAAATAAAGAAAAAAAATCAAAGCAGATGAAACATTTTTCTTGTTGAATATTCAGAAATATGAGGGGCAGTTAAATTATTTTATTGACCTAAATTTGCATTGCAGTCTCCAGACATCACCCAATGATGATCTGACTCAATTCATTTCTTAAATAAGTATCACAAACAACATTCAAGTTGATATGCCCGTACACAGTCTTAAATATAAGCAAGAGCTCATATCCGTGTACTGATTGGGATGCTGTCCCTAAAAATCTTTGGGGTAGTAGTAATTCGCAGGTCATCACTCCTAATACAAGGAGAAAGGTTCAAGACTACTCAGGAAATGCCCCTCAGCAGAAGTTATGTTCTCCTTTCACCATGGCTTTCTTCAGTGATTTGATTGAAAAAAAAAGGTTTTTGAGACAGAGTCTTACTCAGTTGTTTAGCCTGGACTTGAACTTAAGATCTTCCTGCCCCAGTTTTCCAAGTAGCTAAAGTCATGCCTGTGTAGTGTGTTATTTACAGTACTTCTGCAGGCTGGGTGCCAAACAGCATTTTAAGGGGCTAGATACTACCCTTTCACTGTTGCCATTTGAGAAAACAAATAAATGTAGACCTGGTATGAGATTCTTGACATATAATTAGAATCTCAAAAAATAGGGGACACACTAGTTAAAGAAATAAGGAAGAAAGGAAAATCTCACTTGTGGTACGCAATGCTGTTTGTTTTAGTAGTAGGCTGTGTTGTCACTTTTTAAAGTAATGCTTTTCAGGGTTGGATTTTTCCATAACAGAGTTAACTTGTTCTGACACCATTGTTTGAAAACATTTAAAATTTTTGTTTTCTCTTTGACTAGATGTGATGCAGACCCTTCAGCCTTAGCCAACTATGTTGTAGCATTGGTCAAAAAGGACAAACCTGAGAAAGAATTGAAAGCCTTTTGTGCTGATCAACTTGATGTCTTTTTACAAAAAGGTAACTATTGTGGGTATTCTGCTGAGTATGTATGTATTTATTTATTTTTGTTTTTTGGAGACAGTCTCACTATGTATTCCAGGCTAGTCATCAACTCTCTAACTGGCCTCAGACTAACAGTGATCTTTCTACTTCAACCTTCTATGTGTGTCACCATGACCAACATCCACCAAATATTTAGATAAGAGATTTTGAATTTAGAACTTCCTAAAGATACAAGCTTTATGGTAAAGAAGCTAGTTAGGTTTCTTTAAATACACATTCATGCTTACTTATTTCTCTTATGTTTGGAAGAGTATGTTTTTTTCCCCATTCTTTTTGTTTGTTTATTTTCTTTTTTTTTTTTTTGGAGACAGGGTCTTAACATGTAGTCCAAGCTGGCCTTGAACTCACAGTTTTCCTGCTTTAGCTTTCAAGTACTAGGTGCTGTTTCACCCAATCTGTTTTTCTCCTGTGTTGACCAAATGGCAGCTGTCATGTCTTTTACGTCCTTCACAGCTTTTGGCTGCATCTAGTTGATAATCTAGGGGTAACAATTTAAGGATATTGAAACTGCTGATTCTTGTTAAGACAATGATCCCATCAGTCTTAGCCCCTCTATTCTGGGGCTTGCTTATTTCTAAGAAAAGATGGGAACTATCTTTTCTCTTTGTATCTTTCCTGTTTTCTTACCAAAGTCTTTGCCATAGTCTGCAGAGTTTCCATGAGGTTTCCCTTGCTGCTTCTCTTAACATTTCCTGCCTCTCCCCCTGCCTTTTTTCCATCTTGCTACATTGACTACATTATTGCTTTCAAAAAGGGCAAATGTCCCCAACTCAGATACTTTGAACTCATTTTACCCTTGCTGAAACATGGATTTCTCCTTCATTTATTCATGGTCTCTTTTCAAAAGTCATAAGTGGATTCTTTCTCTTGCGTGCCCTTTATACAGTACAGAACACCTAGTGCTTCTAGTCACACAGTCCTTCCTCCAGCTTTGCTTTGTGTTTTGCAGCTGCACTTGTCAGTCTTATATGTTTATTTACCTGTTTATCACCCTCCCAATATTAGTCTTTCCTTATGTTGAAAGTGGAGGCTTGGAACTTACAGTATTGGGCATGTAGATACTCAGTATGGAATTGATAGATAGGAATGTGGATAATACTAATTGATTCAGCTGTTGGTGATGAGAAAATATCTTTTAACTCAAATACATATGAAGGAAGAAAAGATAGTAAATATGGTTTCTTAGAAGTACATATTTTTTCATGCATTTTGAATAGTTTTTTTGTAGAAAGACAAAAACACAACTCATACATGTAGAATTCCTCCCCATTATAAATGAGAATTTTCTTTTCTAAGAATATTAATTTTTCCCATCACCCCACTAGCATAATAAAGCTGCCTTCTAAAGTCCAAAAAAAGTACTAATTTATACTAAAGATGAGTCATGTGAAATAGCCATAAAAAAATAACACAAAGCAAAGATACTTGGGGTCAGAGGCACATGTATATTTGTAAGGTAGGCGCTTATGTTGCTGAGCTAAATCCTCAGCCTACACATGTATATTTGTACACCTAAGAACTTGTTATAAAAAAGCTTACAAATGTTTTTAGCAAAAATTTTTATTGTAAAAGCAATATGTATGAGGAAGAACTTTAAAATACATTTTAAAAAGATTAAAAAATTAATCAGCCATAACTTTATCACAAGAGACAAAAACATTTATGCATATAGCTTTCTAGATTAGCACTGTCCAGTAAAACTTTGTGTGGAGATAGACATGATTTATATGTGTATTTTCCATTTCAGTAGGTATTAGCTAATCAGTACTTGAAATGGGGCTTATAAGGCCAAGGTACTGATTTTTAAATAGCCATTTGTGGCTAAGTGGCCACAGTATTGGACTGTTAGACAGTGTAACTCTTAGACTGATGTCTATGTTTCTGTTGTATATTAAAGTAGTATTAAATGAGTGTTCTTATATAATTTTTGTTTTGTTTTGTCTTTACAGTACTGGGGATTGAATCTAGGGCCTTGCACATGCCATGCAAGTGCTGTACCACTGAGCTACTTCCCTAGCCCTAATATATTTTAAAAAAATCTAACGGTGCATCTTGCATATTGTTTAGTATTAAATGTTACTTTCCTTTTTAAAAACTGGTTATATGTGTTTCAGACTTTTAAAGTAATGTTATAAAAATGCAAAGGAGAATGAAGAAAGTATTTTGGTTTTTATGGATTTTGAAGGGTCTAATTCATTTATTGTCTTAACAGTACATACAGGTTGAGTTTAGTGGCACACACCTATAATCCCAGAATTCTGGGAGGCTGAGGCATATGGAACAGCAGACAGACAGACTGATTGACTAGGGATGCAGCTCAGTGTAAATACACTGAGTGGTTCAGTTCTCAGTACTAGGGAAAAATAAAAGTACATAATGGCTGATCCCTATAGTTGCACCTGCCCTGGAGGCTAAGGTAGGAGGATTACAAGTTTGAGGCTAGTTTGAACAACTTAATGAGAACTTGTCTCAAAAGAAAAAAAAGAAAGAACGAATGATAGTGGTGGAGATATATACAGTAGTTCAGTGCTAGAGCCTTGATTGCCACATGTGAGCTCCTGGGTTCATTCCCTAGTACTGCCAGAAAACACCAACAAAAAACACATGTAACACAGCAAGAACTAACATCTTTATAATGGAAAATTGCTTACTAAACAGGTTAGTAATATAAAAATATTTATATGCAGATGCTTTTATGAATAGTTAATATTGTAGAAATAGCTATTCATGGAAAATATAAAAATTGTAGTGTGAGCAGAGCCTGTGTTCAATTTTTTTTTTTTTTTTGATACAAGGGATTGAACTCCCAGCTTCTCACTTAGCAGACGAGCACTTGAGCCGCTAAGCTAAATCCCCTGTCCTCTATTTTTAATATGTTCTTTAGCTGTTATTTAAGGTAGGACCAATTATACATATTCAAATTTGATTTGATTTTAATAAGACTTTGTTTTACTTGCTACTTAGTGCTACTTGGAATTGAACCTAGGGGTCTTTGTACTGAGCCACATCCCAAGTCCTTATTATTTTAATTTTTTCTTTTTTTGCTAATTTGAGACAGGGTCTAAGTTGTTAAGTGGCCCAGGCTAGACTTGAACTTGCAGTCATCCTTTCTCAGCCTCCCCAAATGCTGAGATGACAGGTTTGAGTCATGATACCTGGCTAGACACTATAAATATTTTTGATGTTTATACTTCAGTGAATTCTATTAGTCTGAAGTTTCAAAGATAGCACCTTTAAAACATAAGATACTTTCATTCATATAAAATTTTTTTTAGTAGTATTACATGTTTGCTTAAATAATACAGTTGTGCTGGGGAATTTGTATGTGTACATATCACATTTCAATCTTTTTTACTTACCCTTATTTTCCTTTCCCTTCCTCTGTAGGTCCCCTTCCCATTTGAAGAATGTCTGCTTTCCTATTTCGTATCATCTGCCTTCTATTTTGCTTTCTATTTATACTTAGGGATTCTCATATAAAAGAAACAATGTGATATTTAAGCTTCTGTGACTGATTTATTTCACCTACCAGTATGGTCTCAAAGTACCTCCATTTTCCTCTGAATGACTCAAATCTATCCTTTTTATGGCTAAGTATTACTCCATTGTATATGTATGCCACATTTTTGTTATCCATTCATCTGTTAAGGATATGTAGGCCACTTTGAAGGTTTAACTCTTGTGAATTGTGTTGCTATAAACATGGGCATGCGTGTATTACTGTAACCTGAGTTGAGTAGAATTTCAAATTTTAGTCTTTTGATGAATCTCGGTAGTGATCTCCATATTGGTTGCACTAGTTTGCAATCCCAACAATGTAAAAGAGTTCCTTTTTGAGGTTTTGGTGATTGCTATTCTTTCTGGAGTAAGATGGAATCATTGTGCTGTTTTAATTTGCAGAAGTTTTTTTGTATTGTTTCTTGTTTTTTTGTTTTTGTTTTTGTGCCGGGAATCAAACTTAAGGGCTTTGCACTTGCCAGGCAGGTGCTATGCTGCTGAACTGCATCCTGAGCCCTTAATTTGCAGTTCTTTAATGGCCAAAGATGTGAACATTTTCAAAATGTACTTATTGGCCATTTGTCCATTCTGTCTATCTTTGTTTTTTCTGAGACTGGGTCTCACTATATAGCCCAGGCTGCTCTGTAACTCATGGCGATTCACCTGCTCAGTCTCCCAAGTGATGGGATTACAGGCATGAGCCACCATGGGCAGCTTATCCATTTGTATTTCTTGTCCTGAGAAGTTTCTGTTCATTTTGATTATCCATTTTTGGTAATTAGTGCTCCATTCAAGGAGTGGTTGGCAAAATTTTTTTCCTGTTCTGTAGATTATCTCTTCACTCTTTTGGCTCTTTTGCTGTGCAGACGCTTTTAAATTTGATATAATAAATCCATTTGCTATTGGTGTTTTTTCTTGTATAGTTGGGGTTCTGTTCAGAAAGTTTTTGTCTATGCTTGTGTCTTCCAGAGGTGTTTTTTGGTGGTCTTGTCTAAGTAGTTGAAACTGGTCTTGAACTTTCTGTATAGTCCAGGCTGGCCTCCAACTCACTTGCTTGTTTTCTAAAGCTTTGTTAACTGTGTGTAAACCTTTTTTTGTTTGTTTATACAGAATTTAAATATTATTTCTTCTCTTTAGAAACTTCTGGCTTTGTGGATAAACTATTTGAAAGTCTCTATACTAAGAATTACCTTCCACCTTTGGAACCAGTTAAGCCTGAGCCAAAACCACTAGTCCAAGAAAAAGAAGAAATTAAAGAAGAGGTAATGTGAAATTTTTATTTTACTTTTGGGAGCTTATTAGGTCCTATTACCAGTATTCCTATTTGGAAAATGAGCTTCATAGAAGTAGTTATCTATTGATAGAAGTTCCTGGGCTTAAAACCATGGTACAGATACTTCAACAGGGTTTTTTAAGTTCCTTGGGCTTGCAGAATTGGAAAAATTTTTATTTTATTTTACTTTATTTATTTCTAGTACCAGGAATCAAAGTCAAGACCTTGTACTTGCCAGGCAGGCTCTTGTGCCGCTGAGCTATATCCCCAGCCCTGGAAAATATTTTAGGTAGCTTGTGTAGTCATCATAGAAATATTTTGAATTCCTATGATATTGAAAAGTGCAATAGAACATTTAGTGACTTCTAGAAAAAAATTACAGAGGCTTAACTGAAAATAATAATGAAAGGAAAAGAGAAATCAGGTAACATTTTCATGTATATATGGGGATCAGTATTCTTTTTATCATAGTTTTTAAAAAAACAATTATAACTAGGTGTGGTGTGCATGCCTATAATCCCATGCTGAGGCTGGAGTATTGCTGTGAGTTCAAGGCCAGCCTGGTCTACATAGTAAGTTCAAAACTAGCCTGAACTACATAGCAAGACCCTGTCTCAAAACAAAACAAAACGAAACAAAACGTGTAATTATAAATGTCATTATTAGCATTGTTCAAAAATATAATTATAGATGACAACCCAGTTGTTTAACCAAGATGGAAATTTTGCAGGGTTCACTCTGGTAGGTAGTTCCTTTAGATGACATAGTATATGGTAAGACTATAGATTGTGTATCAGGCTACATGAATTAAAATAGCTTTTACGTTAGAAAAATGAGGATCATAGTACATGGGATTAAAAGATTTTGTATACAAACATTACATGGTTCCTAGGCCAGTGCCTGGCAAATAAATGTAAACTATTACATAGAACTCTTTTCCAACATTTGCTTTGATTAATGTTGTTCTTAAGACTAAATGAATTTTTAAAAAATTTTAATTTGGAAATAATGTTAAACTTTACATAAAATTTACTAGACTACTACTCAAAGCATCCATGTGACATCTGCCTAAGTCTGTTAATTGGAGATCCCCCCCATCTGTTTACATGTTCACACTTGCAGCTCATTTCCTGAGTTATTGATAGTAAGTCATCTACATAATGGCCCTTTACCTCTAAATCTCTGTTCATTTCCTAATGGTATTCTCTAACTACAATACCATTATTTCAGTAAATTAATTTATGAGACAGGGTCTCACTGTGTAATATAAGCTGGCTTCAGTAAAAGAAAACAAAATGTGGCTGTATTGTATTCAAGATTAACTGAGACTACTGTCACTTTTTTTTTTATACTATGCCCTGTGTGCTCTTTTTAATCCCAACACTGGGGAGAGGCTGAGGCAGGAGAATTGTACCTTTGAGCCCAACTGGGTGTGGTGTTGCACATCTGTGATCCCAGCACTCTTACGTAGCCCCAGTACTTAGAAAGATGAGACTAGGGAAATCACTTCAGGTTTGTGACCAGTCTAGGCTACCCAGTGAGTTCAAGGGTTCAAAACCAGCCTGAAGAACATATTAAAATCCTGTCATAAAAAGAAAAGGAAAAGGATAAAGTGTGAACCCTGTTTGGGCAATGCAGCAGGTTTTCCAGACTGTGTCTTAAAGTAACAAAAAGGCTGGGCAGGGATCTAGCTCAGCCCAGAGGTTACTGAGTCCTTTTAATTTTGAGTACTATGAAAAATGGATAGTGTGAACCTAGGTCACTTGATACTGTATGTTCCTTGTTTTTGATATTTTATATATAAATTATGTGTAATTTCTGACATAAGTAACACTTTATATAATTATGCATAAAATAAATAATGCCACTGTTAGATAATGTAAGCAGAAGTTTTTCGTGACACATTTTTGCCCTCTTCTTTTGGTCTTGGTCTGTTGATATAGTTGCACAGAACAAGTATGAAACAAATCTAAGAATTAGCCATTTTAACTTCCTTCCTTGGTCCTCAGCTGCATTTGTGTCATTAGTTGTTTTTTAATTGGACGTTTGGCCACAGGGGGAGCCAGAGGAGAGAATTTGGATATTGGTACAGCTCATACTGATGTTGGAAAAACAACAGAAGACATGTGCTATGATTTGTGAAGCACAATGCATTCATTCCTGTTTTCTTTTTTCCTCTCATTGTCCTAAAGTTTTGTTTTGTGAAGAAACTCAACTATTTGTCTTGCATAGTGTTTTTGTTTAGCTGATTGCATATCAGTGGATTAATACATCCTTTGTATTTCTTGTAAATTGGTAGAGAATGATTTTTAAGTAGTCTTGGTTATATAGTGTTTGTTAGTGACATACAGTTGCCATATTATAACTCCACTTTCTGTTGCCTGAATTTCATTAAGTTGTGATCTCATGGTTCATTGACTCACTTTTTGATGTAGAGTTACAATTGAGCTTCTCCATTAGGTGGGAATTTAATTTTTGAAATGACTATTTCACCTTTCTCAAGTCAAGGCTATATAATATCTGATTCAAAAGCAACTTTTTAAAAGATAATGAAGTCACTGGTCCTCTTTTTATTTCTGATCATTCTTCATTCTTAAAGAAGCTTTAAGATTTCCATTAGTTCCAATGTAACTTTTCTACCATTTACATGAAATACTTAGTTTTATATAGTTCATTAAGTTAACTGTTTATGTCTGAAACTTTTTCTGTAAATCTAAAGTCCTATTTGTATGCAAATATATTTTTATGATAAGTAACATGAAGCGTTTTACTATATGGTACTTAATGATTTGCTATTTCTGCTATTTAGTTTAAGGGATGAATTGCTTATTTCTTTACTACAGTACTTTTGTCTACCTTAAATTAACATTTAAAAACTAATAAACTGTTAAGGTAATTTGAGTATCTCTTGGCTTTTCCTGTTGGAATTTTTGGATATGATTTGACTTTTCAGTGTGATTTTTTTTTTTTTTTTCCTTTTTTGGTGCACTCTTTGTGTTACATGAATTATCAGGTGGCTGCTTATAATTTACAAAAGGCCTTTTTTTATTTCTAATGAATGTTTTTTCATATAGGTATTTCAGGAGCCAGCAGAAGAAGAACGAGATGGCAGAAAAAAGAAATATCCTAGTCCCCAGAAGGCTCGTTCAGAATCTAGTGAACGAAGGTTTATATTTTTTTCTTTTTAAATTAGGAAGGCATTGCTAACTCAGGTATTAGTTACTTAGCAAGGACTTTAAAAGAATTTTAAATAAAATACACGTTTTGACTCTTTTCTTGTTAAACGTGTTAAAGTAGTGTTACTGTCTTTCCATTCTGTTTTTTCTCTTGTCTTCTTTCTGTTCTTTTTATAAACAGTCATCATTATATGTTTTCCCCAAGAGCTCAGGGGTGGGAGCAGTCTCCTTAGAGAATAATAATGAAATGTTCCATTTGGTCAGGGGTGCTCAGGATTAAAATTACCTGTATTATTTTATTTTATAAATGATGCAGTTTTTATGTAGAGTCATCAATCTGCCATCAAAAACCAAGTCTTAAAATATTTTAGGAAAGCTTTGCTTTGAACCCTTTGTCTTTTCTAGTTCTGTTTCTGTCCCTCCCTCCATATACTGGCTTCACCTTTTTAAAAAATTTCTCTCCACCCAGTGTACTTCAGGTGGGAATATTTTTCTCATTTTTGTATAGTGGATTAGAAGAATTATGGGGTGCTCTTTCAGCTCTAGAGAAGCACAGACATGAATTTTGATGACTGCAGGAGAGTACCTCATAGTCTGGATTTTATTGCAGACTTCATTCTCTGTCCTGTACATGGCTTTTATATCTGTGTATTATAGGACACGTGAGAAGAAGAGAGAAGATGGCAAGTGGCGAGACTATGACCGGTACTATGAGCGGAATGAGTTGTACCGTGAGAAGTATGACTGGAGAAGAGGCAGGAGCAAGAGCCGCAGTAAAAGCCGAGGCCTGAGTCGAAGTAGAAGCCGAAGTAGGGGGCGCAGCAAAGACAGGGATCCAAACAGAAATGTTGGTGAGCAGATGAGATAGGCTCCTAAAAGCTTTGTAGTTTTTTTTTTTCTTTTTAAAAAACTATATAGTTTCTCAAATCCTTTAAAGATGTTACCTTTAATATGTGTAAGTGAGGTAAAAATTGGAATTGCCCCCAAAAGCTTAGAATTGATTTTGTTACAAATATATGACTGTTGTATTCCTGAATTAGAGTCAAAGGAATTGGATTAAAAAGAAGGTACTCAGAAGATATATTACATGTTTAGATTTAAGTAATTTTTTGTACAATTGATAAAAATGTTCTTTAATTTACAAAACTATCACTGGAGGAAGAGGCTTGCCTGTATTTACTTTTTGTTTTGTTTTTTGAAAAAGTAATTGATTTTCTGTAAGGTTGCTTAGTTTGTTAAATTAAAAGGAAACCAGGCACTGAAGTGCATGTCTGTAATCCCAGCTTTCTGGAAGCTGAAGCAAGAGCCCCCACTTTGAGCCCCACTTTGGCAATTTAGTGACTTAATGAGACATTGTGTCAAAATTTAAAAAATAAAGGATTGGGGAATACAAAGGTCCTGGGTTCTAGCTCCAGTACTGCCAAAAAAAAAAAAAAAAATTCAAATAGACTAGGGGATCCCAATGATTGATGACCTAAAATACTGATTTGGCAGTTTATTATTGGGTAACATTCCTATTTTTATTGAAGAAGCTGACCTTTTTTCGTTCAGTGTAATTGCCATTGATGCAAAAGATGATTTTTCCTAAGTTATTGGTCAAGATAGATCACATCGTGTACTGTTCCTATTGTTAGGATTTATTTGTCATGAGAGAAGTTTGAAAAATGGATAGCTTAGTAAATTAACTCCAGTGTTCTCATCTTTCCTGTTTTGAAACCGTAAGCGTAGTTAAGAATGTAGGTGTCTGATCTGTTTCTTTTTTTTATTCTCTTTGAATCAGAGCACAGGGAAAGATCAAAGTTTAAGAGTGAAAGGAATGATTTGGAGAGTTCCTATGTGCCTGTGTCCGCACCACCTCCGAACTCTTCGGAACAGTATTCCTCTGGGGCACAGTCTATTCCCAGCACTGTGACTGTGATCGCACCTGCTCACCATTCTGAAAACACCACAGAGAGTTGGTCTAATTACTATAACAATCACAGCTCTTCCAATTCTTTTGGTCGAAACCCACCACCAAAGAGGCGATGCAGAGATTATGATGGTAAAAATCCTTTTATTGTACCCAAAAGTACTAGTGTAGCAAATGTTGCATATATTGCAGACCTTTTCTTTATACCATAGATAGTGTTAAAAAGGATGAATGGGGAGGAAATTTCTTTAGGCATATCCTTTATTTAATGGTTTGGCTCCAGTCAAAAGAATATTTAAATTTGAACCTTCATTAGTTTATATTTTTGTTCATACTATTTCAAACCTTATACCATAAAATTTGACAGATGCTAGAAATGTTAATGACTTTGTATAGTGTTTGGTGCTGGGAATTGGTTAAGCATGTATAACCTATTTTTTTTGTTTTATTTTTTTGTACCGGGGATTGAACTCATGACCACGTGCTTGCCAGGCAGGCGCTTAGGCCGCTGAGCTAAATCCCCAGCCCAACATTTACTGACTTTCCACTGAGTGAATCCATGTCATATTTTGATTTGATTTTTTATTTTGGAAATATTTAAATATTTTCTAAATTTGACAAAATATAATTAGTGCTAGTATGTCCATCACCTCTTTTTAACAGTTGCCAAATCATGAACAGTCATTTTTATTTATACTCCTTCACACTTCTTGACCTGTATTATGTCAAGCAAATCTAATTATAATATTTATTCAGTGCCAAGAATTGAATTTACAGCTGTGTATATGCTAGACGGGTGCTGTACTACTGAGCTATGTAGAATGCATGTTTTTATATTTATTTACTGTGATAATGACTATTTTTATGTTTTTATGTTTTATTTACTGTAGTTATGCTTATTATTTTATTATATTTGGTTTTTTTAAGAGAATCTCACTATGTAGTCCAGGTTGGCCTTGAACTGATGATGATGATTCTTCTACCTCAGCCTCCTGAGTGCGGGGAATACAGGTGTGCACCACTATGCCTAGCTTCACTATTTTTAAGTGAGGAGTAGAGCCAAATCATCATCTAAACATTTACCTAAATCCTTTGGTTTCCCAGCCAGAATTCTCTTTCCCAAGGCTTCCTTGATAGTGTCAATTTCTTGTGTACTTTTCCAGACATAGTCTATGCATAGGTATTACATAAAAACAAATATATATATATATATATACACACATATACATATATATATACATATATATATATATATATATATACATATTTTCCCTTTTTTTAACATGTGCCAGTATACTCTATATTTTCACATGATTTTTTTGATTTAGTATTTCCTAGCAGTAATTCTATATTAACATATAAACTCCTTTTTTTTTTTTTAAAGGCTTTTTATATGTGTGCAAAGGCTTTTCTATATGTGCAAAACTGCATTGAGTCTATTTTTTAATTGGTGTATACTAGGGATGTCTTTTTCTTTTTTGGTACTGGGAATTGAACTCGCAACCATGTGGTTGGCAGGCAGGCAGGCACTGGGCCGCTGAGCTATATCCTGAGCCCCCCAGGATGTTTCTAATGTTTTTCCATTGTAAACTGTTAACAGTGAAAAGCCTATATAATGCCTACTTAAATATTTTTTAAGAAAATATATCGTTATTTTTAATTGACACATAATTGTACATATTTGAGGTATGGTGTGACGTTTCAACACGTGTATGCAATGTGTAATGATCAGGTCAGGGTAATTGGCATGTTGATCAACTCAAAACTACTGTTTTGTGCTGAAAATATTAAAAATCCTCTCTGCTGGCTATTTTGAAATATTCCAGTAATTGTTGTCAACCATAGTTGTCTTATTGTGCTGCAGAACATTATAGTTTTCTTCTGTCCAGCCAAATGTTTTAAACTAGTATTTTAGTTTCTAGATATAGAAAGAATGCTTGCTTTAGAATAATATTATGAAAACAGATCATTACAGTTAAGTCATCTCGTTCAAGGCTTTCTCCTCTCCCACTCCCAACCCTTCACTAAATTGTTACAGTATTTGTTTTAAAGTGCCTGGGTTTTAGGCTGGACTTCGTGGTACACACCTGTAATCTCAGTCCTTTGGGAGGCTGAGGGCAGGATTCAAAGTTCCACCTAGTCTGGGCAACACTGTGGTTGAGTGACACTTGGTCTCAAATGTAATAAAGAGCTGGGGCTGTAGGTCAGTGTGTCACCCCTGGGTTTACTCTCCAAGACCAGGGGGAAAATATTTGGGTTTTCATTGTAAAAATTTAATAGCAAATAGGTTAATCTATTAACAGCTAGTAGCTTGATCCTCTTGTTATTTTTATCTTAGTAGTATAGGAAGTAGAGAATGCATCTCCTACTTTAAGAATATGTTATGATTAATGAAGTAACACTAAGAAGACTTTAGTTTCCATAGAGAAAACCACTGCCTTATAAATCAGAACTGTGGGTGCTGGGTATTGTGCACACCTCTCATCCCAGCACCCGGGAGCCTGAGGAAGAAAGGTCACCATGAGTTCAAGGCCAGCCTGAACTACCTAGAAAAACTCTGTCTCAAAACAACACAACAAATGAGAAGGGAGATTTTTTTCAGGAATTTATTGTATTTTCTGGACTTTAATAGGTCATAATAAAATTCTTTTTTATCTTTGCAGAAAGAGGATTTTGTGTACTTGGTGACCTTTGTCAGTTCGATCATGGAAATGATCCTCTAGTTGTCGATGAAGTTGCTCTGCCAAGTATGATTCCTTTCCCACCCCCTCCTCCTGGTCTTCCTCCTCCACCACCTCCTGGAATGTTAATGCCTCCAATGCCAGGTCCTGGCCCTGGCCCTGGCCCTGGCCCTGGCCCAGGCCCAGGTCCTGGCCATAGTATGAGACTTCCTGTTCCCCAAGGACATGGTCAACCTCCACCTTCTGTTGTGCTTCCCATACCAAGTAAGTGTATGCTGATTGAATGAATCTTTGGTAGTGAAATCTACTTGCAAAACCCTCATCCCTTTTTAAACTTACTACTGTGGTAAAAATGTTTAAAAATAAACTGAGGATAGAATTTGAAATTCATTCCTATACTTAAATGTTGTTCTTTGCCTTTTGCCATTTATTATGGCGTGATGCTATTTGTAGTATTTCCAGTGTAAATTTTGTCAGTAGTGAGCAAACCTATACTGACTTGTTATCAAAATCTTATTTGTTAAGCTGGGCGTGGTGGCTCATGCCTGTAATCCCAGCACTCGGGAAGCTGAGGCAGGAGGATCTTTCGAGTTCGAGACAGCCTAGGCTACAAAGTGAGCTAAAGGCCAGCCTGAGCTGCAGAGAGACCCTGCCTCAAAAAGCCAAAAAAAAAAAAAAAAAAAATCTTATTTGTTAGTAGCATTTTAAGATGTCAGAGAAAGAATATATCAATAATTTAATGATAGTCTTTAAAGAGTATCTCTTGGGGTATGTTGAAATAACATTTAAAAATTTTTATTGTGAAAATTTTTACATGCATACACATATACGTATTGCCTACAGTTTTATTGATGATTATCAAAATTAAGCTGGTTTTTTATGATTTATTCCCCTCCTCCATTTTTTGAGTTGGTATTGCGGGAGACAATTCCAGTGTTTCCCCTTGAATGCAAAACAATTACTGCAACTTTGATTATTTGGAGACTTATTTTCTTGTACTGATATGTAGAGAGCTGGCTATGATATTTCCTTCTCTTCAGTTGGCTCTAAGAATTACAAATAAGGCTAGCCAAGGTGCTGGTATGTAATCTCTAAAGCCATCAGACAGTCTCCTGTTTCCTGGCATAGCATAATGTTCTCCATAAAGGATATAAGCACAGTGGGATGTTAGAGCTAATAGCTCGGGGAATGTCAACTGTGTATGAGCCTCAAGGTAAAGAGGCTATGACTCCCCAGGGCACAAAAGTTTACATATCAGAAACTGAAGCAACAGCCTCCTAAAACAATTCAGCTGCCACCTTGGATTATGTGAATTGATCCTTCTGCTATCTTTATCTCTGCATTTTGCAAAGATGCTTTTCTCCCCACCTGGCCAGCCAGCTCAAGTTACTCAAGTAATTCCTGCCGTCCTCACTGTCACTCATCCCTGAGCCACTCCCCTTCTTCACAAGATAATAAATTCTGGGAGAGGCCTAGGATGAGGGCCTTTGTCCTCACATCCTCACAAGGGATTGGATTTAGGACCCCTTGACTCCCCTTATCTTGGAATATGTCTTGATGTCTTTACTTTTGCCATGGGTTGCACTGGAGGTGGTAGATAGAAATTAATTTGTTGGGATTCCAATAACGTCTCAGTGGGATTAGAAGTACAAGTTTTTGGATTGTGAGGAAAACTAAAAAAGGGATTATAATACTTGGATAACTATACTCAATATCTGGGATTACAATAGGTTTGTTTTTTTGCTGAACTCCAAATGTCATTTTACCAGTAATGTGTACTTCTGTGTGGATCATTTTACAGATAAAGATGATTTTTGTTTTTGTTTTATTTAAACAAAAATAATGTACCATTATCACATCCACTAAAATGATGGAAATACTGAAGCATGGTCATTTAAAACACATTGTAACAGTTAACTTGTGTAACAGGAACCAGAAAGTTAAGACTAATTTTTTTGTTTTTGTTTGGTTTTTTTTGAGACAGGGTCTTATTGTGTAGTTTAGGCTACCCTGGAATTTGTAGTGATCATCTGTTTCTTGTTTTTTTTTTGTACTGGGAATTGAACTCACAATCTTGCGCTTGCCAGGCATAGTGATCATTTTGACTAAGCCTCCCTGGTGCTGGAATTACAGGCATGTTTCACCACACTCAGCTTACTTTTTTTTGTCTTTTTGAGGCAGACTGTCACTGTGTAGTCCAGGTTGGTCTTGAATTTACTATGTAGCCAAGGCTAGTCTCAAACTGAGGGGGATCCTTCTACCTCAATCTCCTGAGTGCTAGGGTCACACTGTGCACCACCATGTCCAATTAAATTTTTAAAATACAACAAAAATTATGGTATATATTGTATATATGTATATATAGTTAATATTAAAGGCTAGCAAATTATTTTTAAAAAGTTTTTTGTCATTTAATTAAGTAGTGCTTTGCTCAGTTTTCTTTTTTCTTTTTTAATATTTTATTTTGGAGCTGGGTATAGCTCAGTGGTATAGTGCCCACCTAGCACATGTGAGGCCCTAGGTTCCATTTCCACTACTGAAAAAAATGCAAAAGCACACTGTATTTTGTTACAGACCCATATGAAGTTGCAAAGATACATGATGTGGTGGTACATAGCTACAATCTCAGCACTGAAGGAGACTGATGCAGGAAGATCAATGCAAGTTGGAGGCCAGTCTGTGCTACATAGTGAGTCACAGCCAGCCTGAACTGTACAGTGAGACCGCCTTAAAAACAAATAAAATGGTTGCAAAGATAGTTTCCCATGACCCTATGCACCCATTACAAAGCTACCTAGCAGTGAAGTACACTCAGAGAACACACTGAAGTTCATGTAGTTGGAGAATAATACATAGATTTGATCAATAAAAATCTCCGGTTGAGATTTTATTTTTCAGCTAAGTATCTGTTAATGTAGAAAAGATGTTTCAATATAGGGACCTGTTTGTGTAAAAGCTAAACTCAGGAATGTAATTTTCAAACATTTTACTACGAAAAATTTGAAGCAAACAAAAATTGAAAGAATTATGTTCTCATCATCTATCTACCACAATTAGCATTTTATTATATTTTATTTATATATTTACTGTATTTGTATCATTTATTTTTCTATTTCTCTTATTTGCTGCTTCTCACAACACATTACAGACAGTAGTACTCTTAGAACATGCTTATCATTTTTTTCTTATTTTGAGACAAGGTCTCGCCACATAGCTCATATTGGCTTTGAACTTCCTATGTAGCCCAGGCTGGCCTTGAACTTGCAGCAATCCTCCTACGTCAGCCTCTTGAGTACTGAGGTTATGAGCGTGCATCACCAGGCCCAGCATTAAAACATGCTTATCATTAATCCTTTTGTAGAGATCTGAAACCCCAGAAAATTTTCTCATGTCTTTTTTAGTAATTTTCTACTTGCACCCACAGAAGCAACAGTGCTTTATTTTTTATCCTTACTTTTATCTGTTCTAGAACTAAGAATATAATTTTAATTAATTATACACATCTCACAGTGATTAGGCCTGCATATATCGAATTCCTTAATTTTGTTCAAAGCCTGAGTAGATCTTTCAAGTATGAATATTTGAATTGCCACCAGTGTAGTGAGTATTTTTATTAGGAAGCATTAATCCTGTACCTCACATTTCATAATCTGTAGGACCACCAATATCACAGTCAAGCTTGATAAACAGTCGTGACCAGCCTGGGACAAGTGCAGTGCCCAATCTTGCACAAGTGGGAGCAAGACTACCTCCTCCCTTACCCCAGAACCTCCTTTATACAGTGTCAGAACGTAAGTAAATGTTTCAATTCAAAATTAGTAGGATATGGAAAAGCCAAGATTTCTTATATCAGCAGAGTGCTTTTAAAAATTATTTTACATTTTTATTGATCATATAGCTATTAAAATTATACTTGTATCCATGAAGCAGTTTACTGTGTGTTTATGTTGTCTAGTTGTATGTTAGTGTTATGTGACAAAGGTAGTGTCTTCTATTTTGGAAAAGTCCCCTCTGACCTAAAGAGTTTGAGTAGTTAGCCTCATCTGTAGGCTAACCCTTGGAGCAACAACATGAAGGCTTCATTTTTAAATTAATTTTGATTTTTTGAGATAGGGTCTTGCTTTGTAGCCCAAGCTGGCCTCAACTTAAGAAGGGTCGCTATGCCCGGTTGTCTCTTCTGAAGCAAGTGAAGTTTCTGACTTTTTGTAAAATGTAAGGTCTGTCTCATAAAAAGTGCCCAAAAGGTTTAGTAACCTGTTTTTAACTTGTATGCTGAAGTAAGGAAGATAGAGTGCATCATTTAAATTGTTTTAATGTTTTGCGTTTAGGCTATTGTAGCGTACATGTTTGACTATAGAATGTTTTTCTTTACTCTTCATGCTTAGATATTTTCTTGTTTAGTTTACTAAGCTTTTAAGCAAAGTCCTTTCTCCAAAACCAATTTTAAAAAGGGTGTTGGTTGTTAAACAGGCCAGATGATGAGATTTTTCTCTTCATAGGGACAGTTAACTGTGAATATATTCATCTTGTATGGGAGTGTGTTTATCATAAAGTCTGCTTTGTCTTCTAAACATATCTCTTCATGTCTTTGATATGGAGAAAAAGTTGAGCAAAGTAGTTGAGCCCAGGTTAAAATCCTGATTTCTTCACATACTGTCTTTGTTAACTGTGGGCAAATGACTTCTCTGTGTCTCAGTTTTCTGCTTTGGAAAAGGAGAAAATTATCCAGTAAGGTTGCTTTGAAAGATAAATAACTAACTGGGCATGGTGGCACATGCCTGTAATCTCAGCTGAGGCAGGAGGATTACCACAAGTTTAAGGCCATCTTGTACTAGGTGGTGAGACCCTGTCTCATAAAAACAAAAGAATAAATGATTAATACGTATAAAGCATGTTTAAAAAAAAATGGTACCTAGTAAACTGTAAAAATTAGTTGTTATTGAAGTTTCTGTTGTCTGCTCAAATTTGAATTTCAACCTCTCTGAAATCAGACCTGTTATTTTCTCCTTGAATCTGTTGTCCACCGTCCCTCAGTAACACACAGTTAGCTATAATGGAGTGCTTCACATGGCTGGTTTTTTTTGGGGGGGGGAGGGTCTTTTTTGAGGCAGGATTTTACTACATGGTTAAGACTGGCCTTGAGCACACTTTGTAGCCTAGGCTGCTCTCTAGTTGTACATCAGCAATCCTCCTGCCTCAGCCTCCTAAGTGCTGGGATTACAGGCATGAGCCACCATGCCAGACTCAAAAAGTTTTAAATGAAAAAAACTAGCAATTGGGCTAGAAGTTGTAGCTCAGCAGCATACCGCCTGGCAAGCACAAGGACCTGATTCCTGGTATCTTAAAACAAAACAAAACAAAACTGCTAATTATGCATTTTTATATTGTTAAATTTAACAATATGACTCACTCTAAAAATTCTCCATTTGGTTTTATTTATTTGCTTGCTTTTTGTGATATTGGAGATTGGGTCCTGTCTGTATATTCTGGGCAAATGCTATACCACTGAACTATACCCCCAGCCCATGATCCTAACATTTTGAAAATTGGGCAGTTACCATTTATTTCAGTGGTATAACCTGGTACTCATTAGTTCAGCAAATTCTTATTGAGGGATTACTGTGTACATTGTGGTGGCCACTTCTAGGAAACCAAAATGATTTGAGTATCAGACTTTATTTTGCTGTTTTAGGTCTTTCTTTTTTTATTTCTTAAAAATTTTTTTTTTTTTTTGTCTTTTTTCAGACAGGATTTCACTATGCAGTTCAGGCTGGCCTTGAGCTCACTGTGTAGCCCAGGCTAGTCTTGAATTTGCAGTGATCCTCTTGCCTCAGCCTTCTGAGTGCTGGGATTACAGATGTGTGCCATCACACTTGGTAGGATTTTACTACTTATTTTGCTTGAGGTTCACTTTTCTCTCTAAAAGGAAAAAGATTCTGTGATGTATCAGTGAAGCCACTCATTCATTCATTGGTACTGGTGGTTGAATCCAGGGCCTGATGTTGCAGGCAAGTACCAGTCAGGTACATCCTCAGCACTTTTTTTATTTAGCAGGATTTTACTAAATTGCTTATGCTGTACTTAAACTTGTGATCCTCCTTCCTCAGCCTCTTGAATGACTGGAATTATAGTCATGTGCCACCATGCCTGGCCAATAAAGACAGAGGGTGGTAACATACTTAAGAATAATTTGGGGGACTACACAGTTAGTAACTTTAGTTTTCAAGGGTAAAGACTATACATGAAAATCTACTATTAATTTTTAAAATAACTTTTTACACCAAAAAGGATATAATCTGAGAATATTGATCCTTTAGTATTTGGTTTTATGAAATATTTACTATTTTTTCCCCATTTTTGCTTCATGAGCAGTAGTAAAAGGTGATAACTTCCCATTGGCATTTGTGCATTACTGCTTTTAAGGGCCAATTTTTTTTTTTTAGTGTTTTTTTTTTATTTAAAAAAAATAAGCAAAACAGAAAAAGGGGTAGAAACAATACAGAATTTCAGGAAAAAAAAGCAGTGAGAAATCACTAGTTGATAAATTACATATTGTCTTTGTTAGACATAGTTGTTCAAGTTACAAAATTAAAGCATACAAAGTAGATAGTCAGTGAGGCTGCAAAGAAGTTCAATGATCCAGTAACAACTTAGCAACATGGTTATGCTAATAGAGAATTAAAAAAAAAAAAAGATAAATGATAAGAAATCACTAGTTAATAAATTACGTATTGTCCTCTTAGAAATAGTTGTTCAAGTTACAAAATTAAAGCACACAAAGTAGATAGTCAAACAGTGAGAGTGTAAACAGCTACGCATGCATGAATCTCTACATGTATTACCATCCTTTCTGTATTAGAGGGAAAAACAAAACTTAGCAAGACAAAACAACAAATTCCTATAAAAACATGAAACCAAAAAGTCATATAAAACCACAGTACAAGGTGATCTACAATGATTACTGTGCTGCTGCTTATTATCTTCCATAGAATGTCTATATCATCAGGCATAATTGAATATAGCAGTATGTTTGAGTATAGCAGTAAATAACAATATTAGTAAAACAAAACATTGTAGACAGTGTAAAACTTCAAAGGCAGGTAATAATCAAACCATAGTGGATATTCTAGTGGATCTTGTCATCCTAAGTGCAGTTGCCTATACTCTCAGTCTTGATACTATCAATCATAACAGCTTTGAATCATAAAATCTATCAATACAAAACAGCAGTCCAGTAAACCAGATTCGGTTATGATCAGTCATGGTAGAACAGTGTAGGTTTTACAGAGCTTTAGATTGACTTAATAGGAAGTTAAGGATGATTACTGTACTATATTCTGTTATTTTCAGGATTACTGTCTGTGAAGGGCCAATGTTTCGAAAGAGATTTAATTGATTGGCAATTGATAATTTTGAAAGTTACAGAATACTCTCATGGACAGTTCAAAATTCTGCCGTACACAAGTTTGTACCATCTCCCACTCGCTTGCTCACCTGCTCTCTTTCAATAGTAGGGATTGAATTGAAGGCTTTTGTATGGAACTGTTCCGAGTGCTTTTTAGAATTTTCTTTGAGACTAGGTCTCACTAGGCTGAACTCAAACTTGGGACCTTCCTGTTTCAGCCTGCCAGAGTGCTGAAACTGACAGGTGTGTGCCACCAGCCTTGTCTTTCTCTCTTTCTTAAAAGTCTAAATTTTGAATCTAAAATTTACAGAGAAATTTGAAAACCTAGGGAATAGTTGCTGATAGCTATCTAAATGTTAAAAAAATTTTTTTGGGGGGGAAATATAGTATATTTTGTCAGTCATGATTATTTTGTATCTTTCTCTTCATGTGATTTTTAAAAATTTAAAAATCTTTCAGATTGAACTCTCAAAATTGTTCATTTGCTTTTTGAGATATTTATAATTCATGTGTAGGTTTTATTAGCTGTTGTGTCATTTTCATTTTTATTAGTACATGTTTGGAGTACATAATTACATTCATTGTGGGACGTTGGTACACATACCAAACAGATTTGTAATTTTTATAGGATTATAGGTTGCTTTGATTCAAATGAATAGCCTTGTGTGTATTTGCAACATAATAGAGAATTTGAGCTATCTAACAAGAATTTAAATTATAGATATTTTTTGGCCTTTACAAATTATTAAAATATATAAACAAAAAATGCTTGTAAATGAAAAACTATAAAATGGTGTTTAGTTGTGAAAAATTTTGTTAGTAGGAACCCAGTGTAAACTCAGAAAAATATAATCTGAAATTTCAAATGTGGAGATTTGCTTAATGTTAAATGGTAGGAATATATAAGAAATGTTTCATATCTAAAGAATGTAAAAATCTAACAATGGGCAAGTAATACAGTTAAACATAAAAATAATAATGCACAGAGTGCCTTAGAAACATAGGTAACAAAGAAACTACTTTTGTAAAATGAAATGAGTGCATTAGTTTAGTTTCTGTTGTCACTTGTTTTAGAAGAGGAAAACCAAATGTTAAAAAGAATAAATTGAATTACTCCTTGTAAAACTAGATAGATAGAGTATGTATACGTCCTGACTCTCTAAAAGTTAATGCCAGTGGTTATAGTTTAGAAAGTTTTAAATTTTTTTCTTAAGTTAGATTGCCATAGATTTATGAACATGACTCAAACAGTGGAATAATTATGAAAAAACAATAATATGCATCTATTAAAATCAGCTGTTTCTGGGTATGGTGGCACATGCCTGTAATCGTATCACTCAGGAAGCTGAGCCAGGAGGATCACTGTGAGTTTGAGGCCACCATGGGCTGTTTATACAAAGCCAGCCTGAATTACAGAATGAGACTGTCTTAAAACAAACAAACAAACCTCCCCCAAATCAGTTGTTTCCACTAAAATGTGTGTGTGTGTTTCCCCCCACCATGTTGGGGCTCTATCCCAGGGCTTTGTGCAAGCTAGGTAAATACTCTTTATCTGCCCTGTACGACCTTTTAAAATATAATATAGGGCTGGGGATATAGGGCTCAGTGGCATAAGTGCCTGCCTTGCAAATGCACAGTCATAAGTTCGATCCCTGGTACCACCCCCCCAAAAAAATACATAATATATTTTTGTTTGATTTTTTTTTTTTTTTTTTGCTTGCTCCATTTGATCTGTTTCTTTGAAGAAGATAGTAGAAATAGGTTACTGTATTGGATATGTAAAAAAGCAATAATTGATTTTGGAATCTAGAGTCTGTATTGGAGTGATGGCAGTTGTCCATTGTTTAGCTGAATTTCTGTAATCTTTGTTTTTCATGAAATATGATTGTTGTCATTAACTATATAAAATTATTAAAACAGTATATTCCTGGGAGATTTGCTCATTTAATTCTGTGGGATGTATAACATTTCTTTGTGTAAAGTTCTGATGTTTATAGAAGTAAATCAATATCAGAGTCTTTGTATATGGTCTAGACTATTTCATCTCATGTTGCTTTAGATATATAACTCATTTGACATATAGTTATTTCAAAGAAATATTTGTTATTATGTTTTCATTTGACTATGCTTCCTCTTTTTTTTGGAGATGAGGTTTTTACTATATGGTTCAGGCTGTCCTTGAAGTCTTTGTGTAAATCAAATTGGGCTTAAATTTGCAGCTTAGAGGTGTGCACCTCAGTGCCTGGCTCTCCATTTCTCCTTTAAATGACTCTTTATTGAGAAAATAAATACAAAAATTAGGAAGACTGCAGAATGTGGGTAAAATTTTAGTTTGAATAAAAATTATTTTTAGCTGACTATAGTTAATGTTTATATTGATGTAAATTAATATTCGGCTTCGTTCTGCCAATAGGTCATTTTTCATAAGAAATTCACTTCAATAAATCATGCTTACAACTCTTCAGATTATCAAAGACAGTATTGTTTTTGTAGTATAATGATTGAACTTCTTTATATTTTGATAGGTCAAGTACAAGATTATGTAATCTGCTGTACAGTATGGTTTGTTGCCTCTTTTTTCCATATATAGGAAGAGAAGGGTAGTAAAATTTGGCATGTCTATCTCCTCTATTTATAGTGAAATGAAATGTTTGCTTTGTACCCTGTCTGATGAAGTGATATTAGAAATCTTGAGTTTTACAAATTTTAAGTACATTTTATCAGGTGTTAAATTTTTAAAAAATATATTTTGTCTGCTATCATGGCTATTTTGAATATAAAACATTGGCTAAATTTACAAATTTATCTACCTTATATTGGGTTGTTAGTGGGTAAGATTCTATTAAATGGACAACCAAGGGAAGATTTTACTTCTTTGGTAGTTTGTCTTTTTCTAGTCCTGTGTGTCTTCATTGTTGTGTCAGTATATATACGAATATTAAATGTGCTTTCTTTGAAAATGTGGTTCTTAGTATATGGGATCATTTCATATGTCCACTGCTGGTCTTTTTCTTTGTTATTTACCTGTTCATAGGGATAGCACATTTTCATTAACTTGTTTAATTTTTCCTTTGGAACACTTCTTAGTCTCTGTGAGGATGTGCCTTCTGATGCTTTGCTTTTAGTCCCTGACTTTTTTTCTGTTCCTAGATATGGGAGTATACTTTGTGAAAATCTGAAATTATGTGGTTTTGGGGTACTAGGGGGCAGTATGTGTGCATGTGACAGTTTTTGTATCTGCATGTCTCATTGAATATAAAATTCCATATGACTAGTAGTTCAGGGCTCCTTTGTGTAACAGGTTGATATGGCTGATCAGCTTTGGATAAAATTAGCAGTTATTCTGTTAAACATTCTAAAAGATGGAGATTATACAACTATACTGCTTAAGTACTTTCTTATGCCTCAGTACATCCTGAATAGTTGCGTGTCTGTTTTCTTGAGTTAGAATCACAGTAACATCTTTCTCAGTTACTGTTCCTATTGGTATAATTTCTCTGTTCTTGATTGAAAGTCTTAGGACTTTCATCATTCTCTAAGAGAAGCTTGTGATTCTCAATCCCAGCTGCCGTCCTATTCTTTCCTCTGTAGGACAGCCCATGTACTCTCGTGAACATGGTGCTGCTACATCTGAGCGACTTCAGTTGGGGACACCGCCTCCTCTGTTGGCAGCTCGTTTGGTGCCACCTCGAAACCTCATGGGATCCTCCATTGGGTATCATACCTCAGTGTCCAGCCCCACCCCTCTGGTCCCAGGTAAGCTTTGCTACAGGTGGCCATCCAACTCACAAATCTTTTGTACCTTAAGTTGGCCAGCCTAAGAGGTGACTTGGCATGCAGATCAGCTGTCATGAATTTCCACTGAAGCTCTTGGGTAGTTTTATTTTCTGTTTCTCTGCTTCTTTGATTTGTCTCTAATGGTTGCTAGATGATTAGGCCTTGTGTGTATGTGTGTGTGTGTGTGTGTGTGTGATCTCTGGTGTCCTCTGTATTTACCTTTAGTGTCTCAGTAAACAAAAGTCATGCTAGTTGTTTGAGATAGTTCCTAATCAAGTGGATAGAAAGGAATCTACTTGTATGTTTTCTAATTAGCTATATATTACAAGAAAAACTAATTTTTCTTTATAATTAAATAAAATCAAACATCTGGTTTCTTGCTGATTATGGATAAATGTCATTCTTTCCCTCTGGCCTTTGTTATATAGACTGATTGTGTTCTTCAAAAGTCTTTCCTTCTCGTCACATATAATTTGAAAATCTGTGGAGTATTTTGAGGGTGTCTTAGGAGATTTGAAAATTTTTTTTAGATTTTAGTTCATCATAGTTAACTCAAGGATACAAGCTTATTGGGGTCTGCATATTCCCAGGAATTAGACCGTAGTGACATTTGATTATGTAACTTTAAAACTTTTTGCAGCCTTAACTAGATTTTCTGCTAGTAGTACAAAATAGTGACTGAAAACTTTTTATCATAATTTGCTGAGTTTTCTAAAAGGTAGAGCCATACTTTATATATTATATTGCATATAATTTTTAGACTTAACATGTATAATCATAGAATCATATAATTTTTAGATTTAACATGTATAATCATAGAAGATATTATTTTATATATCATCTTCAAACTGTTATCAATCTTAATTTGTTTTTTCCTCAGTATTGGTGATTTAACCCAGGATCTTCACACTGAACTATGTATGTCCTTAGCCCTTTTAAAATTTTATTCTGAGATAGGCTCTCACTAAGTTGCCCAGGCTGGGTCAAACTTTCTATCCTCCTTTCTCAGCCTTCTGGAATGCCTAGGATTATAGGCACACACTGCCGTGCCCAGTCACATTTAAATTTAATGTGCAGAAAATGAAATTTGCTTTTAAGCTACATATCATTACAGTACATGTTTGTACCAGAAGGGCATGCTCATGATTAAATGTTGTCTTTGTGTGTTTTAAACAAAAATTAGCAAAAAGGATCTTAGAATAGAAGCCAAAATTATTAAAAATGAAGCCCAAAGAATATTGTTTGGTGGGTAACTTATGCATCACCTTATAACTATCGAGATAGTAGAGTCTATTTGGTTTTATTAGCCAGCGTCAGATAACTTTGAGGCTGAATAGAGACCTTGAGAATGAAATGTGAATATTATTATAATAATACTTTATTAAATTTTATAAGCTATCCTCCTCTGAGGAAGGCAGTTCAGATGGCCCTGGTGATTCATTTTCAATCTCATTTAACATTTTATTAGAGGGCACCATTTTTTAATCTATTGATGTCCTATCTGTACAACTCCATGAGCCATTTTGAAAAACCAGAAAAAAGGGAAAAAATGGGGTGAGGTGGGGAGAATGAATACTGACCAGCAGCTGTGTACTTGATACTAAATAATGTATGTCAGAATCATTTGTGTTTTATTGGTGTTTTCTTGTTTTAGACTCATGATAGTCTGTTGATTTTTTTTTTTTTTTGTAAGTTTGCATTAATCTAAAATTAGGGAATACATTGTTTGGGGAAGAAGTTTAATCTAAGAGTGTTGAGAATAGAAATCAGGGACTCCTGAACCTTACTGGGGCTTATTAATGAGGGGCTACAGATAGAAATGCCTGTAGAGTTCAGGAAGATCCTTCAATGCGGATAATCTGCTGATTTTATACTCTGAATTATAGAAGTGGCTTAGTGTTAGTAAAGATCTGAATGTACCTTGTAGCTTAAACTATGAGCTATTTATGGAATTTTTTTCACTAAGAAAAAAAAGACAACTTCTAAGTTACACTCGTGAAAATCAGTATCTTCAGTTAATCTTACACTTCATTTTATGTAGGATGAAGAGAACATACACCATTTGGAAATAAACTTTCAGACTTTTTGTTAACACTAACAAAATAATATTATGGCATTAGAATTTTAAAAGTTAAATTTTGAGTGGTAGAGAACACAAGAAATGTGATTTTTAAAAAGTGCATTGATGAAAGAGTATGGTATTAAGATAATTATTATGCTTATAAATATAAAGTTTATGTATCTGGGTGGATTGCCCAGTATGGGGAGAGACTAAACCCAGAGCCTTCTCACTGAGCTACATCTTCTAGTCTTTAAATTTTAAGGCAGAGTTTTAGTTGCCCATACTTGTAGTCTTCCTACCCTGTTTGGGATTACAGGTGCTTTCCTGGCTTTACCTACTTGTTGGTGTTATTTGAAATTTTTTATATGAAAGAGCTGTTATCTCTCTAAGGTGCAGATAATCAAATGAATGTGTTGATTCTTTTTCCTAATTAAAAAGTACCTAGGAATTGGTGAGACACGAAATTCATGTTCATTACATACATGAAAATTTGTCTTAAAAATGTGCATTGAAGTTTAGATTAAGTGATTGACTTACAGGCTAGAAATGACTGAGCAAATCCAGAAATGTAGTATTTGAGAATGAATGTCTGTATATGTGTGGGTATATATATGTGTTTCTGTGACAGTAGTATGTTTTCCTTTTACTTCCAACAGGAATGTGTGTATTCTGTAGCTCAGAGAAATATGTGACTGGTGGAATTTTATTGTCGAATATTCATTTTTAGCAGCTATTTATTTTATAATAATTAGAAATTTAACCTCTCTCTGATTTTGTTACATGTTTTATTGCTTTGTTTTCCCTCAGATACATATGAACCAGATGGCTATAACCCAGAAGCACCTAGTATTACCAGTTCTGGTAGATCACAGTACAGACAATTCTTTTCAAGAACACAGACACAGCGCCCCAACCTGATTGGCCTAACATCTGGAGATATGGATGCGAACCCAAGAGGTGAGAATATCATTAAACTTTTCTTATAATAAATGTTATATAGTAGCTGAATATAGTTATTTGCATTTTAGACCCATTTGAGCAAATTAGAATATTTACTATCTTTGAAGAATGCTACATAATCATCTCAAATGTTTTCTTTAATAATTATTCATTTTAAAATTATGTTAGAATATATTTTAAAAATACAAGTAATATTAATGTTAATTTCATTGCATTTTTTTGGCTAAAACTTCAGATTGTTTTAGCTGAGTGCTGGGCAATGTGCTAGATGTTAGGTAGGGCTAACAGTTTTGTGTCAGATTATACCAAATAGTTTTGTGTGTTACTATTATTATCTCTCTATAAAGCAATTCATAAGAGATTCTGTTCTTACTCTCTTTTTATAAAACATTGAGGCTTACAGAGATTAAAGATTAAAGGCAAAATCCAAATCACAGCTTTAATTAGAGTTTGAACTAGTCTGACTCTAAAAGACTATCCTCTTACTTCTTTGCTAGTATGCATGTACTGTATTGTTACCTCATTACTTTAAATTAGTGGGAAGATAGTGTTCTCAGTTTCACATTTGCCCTTTGTCACTAGCCTGTTTTGTCAATATATTTAGACATAATAGTCCGTAATAATCTCAGTGTAAAAGTCATGTGGTTTGTATTACAGGTTTTTCCACTTGGACAATTCATAAGTCACTTAAACTACCAACTTTTTTTTTTCTTTTTTTAAAAAAAAAATCACTTCAATGAAGAAAAACAGTAAGCGGTGTCAGCTGGTAATCATGACAACTATTTAGAAAGGCATAATGACATTTCAAATTCTAGAATGCTTTATGCCATCACAATCACTGGTCCACTAGCCTTCTGAAAATACAAATCCTAAAAGGGCAGAGATACCTGTTTAATTCTCTAATTTATCTCCACAATCTAGTTTCTGAGTGGTAAAATACCTGCTCAAGGAATGCATATTACATGAGTGAATTTTTTTGAGGAACTTAAGAACTGAACCCAGGAATCTTACTACCAGTTAGCTATATCACCCAGCCTTTTTGAAAATTTTTATTTTGAGACAGGATCTCACTAAGTTGCCCATTACTTGATGCTGGGAGTATTGGAGTATACCACTCTGCCAGGCAAATGGATGAATCTTTACATGACCACTTGCCTGACACACAGATGAAATGAACATACTGCTCACTATTCATACCTCATCCAAATATCCAGTAATGTGTTACTTTGCTTTGTATGGTTGATGAAATTAGGAGATACCCACAGCAACAGGCATGTTTTTGTGTTGTTTACTTATTGTTCGGTACATCCTCCTACAGGTAACCTGTTATAAGGTTAATGTTTTTGGTAAGATTTTAGTCAAAACTGTTGAGAGTGAAATACACCATTTGTAGTATTGACTTTGGATATTCTTCCTAACTTTTAAGTTGAAAATTTTTTAACCTACAAAAAACTCAAATAAGGTGAACATATGAACACCTTCACTTAGATTTACCAGTTGTTGTCTCCAGTTTCTATTTTGTCTCCTTTGAGGATGAATGCTGTCATGTAAATTTTCTTCCATCTCTCCCCTGCTCCCTTTCCCTTACACTTTTTTCCTGAACTACTTGCAAGTAAGTGATTGATACTGTGACACTTTCAATCTTTTAATAACATGTAAGAACAAGATGTAGTCTTGTGTAAGCACAGTATTATTGGCACACAGAAGAAAATCATATAATAGTATCCAGTCTGTATGATGTGCTTCTTATATAATATCTACAGACAGATATTATCCTTCCATTAATGGTACTGAGTCTGATTGCTTGCCTAAGGTGATAATTATTATATATGGCTCTTGTTAAAGTAATTTATAGAATGGTACTTTGACACCATATATATCCTCTTGTTCTTCGGTAACTTTTTTCTTGAGTAACCTTTTGCTTCAGTTGATAGTCTGTGGCTGAGTTAGTTATTGTATTGGGTTTGCCTTTGAATTTTTAAACTTGGATTTTTATTTTTAAAGAGTGAAAAAGGCATTTGTAATTTTTCTTGCAGTTCTGTGTTTCTAGAAAGGAAATGGTAGTAGAGTGCTATTTTTAGCTTTCAGTCTAAATATTTTAATTGTGACATCTCCATGAAGCTTAGAAATGTGATTTTAAAACAGTTTTTTCCTCAACAGCTGCTAATATCGTCATCCAGACTGAACCACCAGTTCCTGTTTCAATTAATAGCAACATAACCAGAGTTGTTCTTGAACCAGATAGCCGAAAAAGAGCTGTGAGTGGTTTGGAAGGGCCACTCACAAAGAAACCTTGGCTGGGAAAGTAAGATAATTTGTTAACTAGTAACCTTTGAGTGGTGTTGTTTTGTTTGCATTAGTGAAATGGTTGAAATTATGAGTCATCACATATCAGTGATTTTCAAACTTTGTGTCTCAGACTTAGGATCCCAGGGACATTTGTGGAGAGGGCATGGAGGGTACCAGGAGTTAAATTCAGGATCTTGTGCTTGCCAGGCAGGCACTGCACCACTGAGTTATACCTCTCCCCAAGACATCTTTAGAATGTTTTAAAAGTTGAAAAGCTATTCATAATCAATAATTTGTAATTTTTACCTACCTATTTCTACACCTAACTAAATACTAAAAATTATTAAGGTACTAAAAGTGAAGTGAATAGAAAGGAAGAAAGAAGTTTTATACCTTTATATTAGTTGAGAGGTACACCATTAAAAAATGGAGCTCTATTGTTGCTTTAATGTTAGAATCTGGTAATGTGGTAGATTGTTTTTAACAACTGATTTTTTAGCGTGAAGTGGGCCTTTTCCTTATGCTACTTCACTATTTACTCTTGCTCCTCTCTAATACAGCAGGGATGATGTACAGATTGCTTAGTAATTTCTTAAGAAAGCTATAAAAGGACTTATAAAAGGAAGTTTATAATAAATACAAATTTTACTTTATTTGCTGATGTATTGCTTGGCTAGGGGTGCGTAGGATAATTAACCAAGATCTATTAATATTTGTTTCAGGCAAGGGAATAACAATCAGAGTAAACCAGGATTCTTGCGAAAGAATCAGTATACAAACACCAAATTAGAAGTGAAGAAAATCCCTCAGGAATTGAACAATATTACCAAGCTCAATGAACACTTCAGCAAATTTGGAACTATTGTTAATATCCAGGTATTGTGTTTACATCAGTAGCTGAGTCCACTTGGAAAATACTCTTGTCAGTTTATCTTACTTAAATGAGTCAATAGTAATTTTGACCATCTCTGAGTGCTGTAAATTTCACTATGTATCTGTATACTTCTTTGATGAAATTACTATGAATTCATTTGGTTCTTTTCTGCAGCCTCTTTCGGAAAGACATTGCACTAGTTATTGTATTTTTGTCCATAGTTTTAATTGTCCAATGACTTTCTTTCCCTGCATTATTCTAATAGGTAGCTTAGATTTTTGTTAATTTCTAAGATTATAATCTTGTCTGTTAACTTGACTTTTGTATTGTGATGAAGTAATTAATAATGGTTTTAATCTTGGAGTTTTAGATGATATTTATCTAAGATCAAATAAATTGTTGTACACCCCTTTCTGCTTGTTATCTGAATTTATGAATTTGTGCTTATATTGTGCTGAAATTGAGGATACTTAAAGGCCAGCTTCACACATGCACAATGGGGCTATTAATTCAGTGTGGCTAAAACCATGGATAGTAGATGCATGACTGTCCCATTGGTTAGCTTTTTATTAATTTTATTAGTAAAAAAGATTGATAAGGACCAAAATGTATAATAGATATTGTAAAATAGGGAGAAGATGTTCAAATGGGAAGAGAAATGAGACAAAGGAAGAGGGAAAGGAAGGAAGGGAAAAGAAAAAAAGATGAGAAATGAAGGATAAAATGGAAGTAGGAGGGTAGCAGAAAGGGAAAAAAATAAGAATCAAGTTATAACAGATACAAATTCCTTATAATGAATGTGATCATTATGTATACATAAGATGTACCAGTAAACTTAATTAAAAATTATTACATCTGTTTGTTCCACCAGAAGTACCAGCTGTACAATGTAGTAGTCATGCATTGTACCATCAGTGGTTCAAACCTGTGGGAACATGTTAATTGGAATTTTAGTCTGTTATTCCTAATACATATTATCAAACCAAAATACAACTGTTTAAGAAAGTATTATTGGGGACTTAGTATTTCAAAGAATTGAGCTAAAAGTATTCTTTTTTTGTGAACCTTTTAAGCATCTTTCTCCATTAGGTGCAGTTCAGTTTTACAAATAATTGGAAACATATTAGACCGAAGAAACAAGTTGCCTGAATCTTACTGCTTGCCAATAAAGACCATTCTTTTTTTTTTTTTTTTTTTTGAAACAAGGTCTCACTATGTAGTTCATGCTGGCCTTGAATTTACTATGTAGCTTAGGCTGGCTTTGAACTCATAGCTATCTTTCTATCTCAGCCTCCTAAGTGATGGGATTACAGGCATGTAGCACCAGGCCTGACTTTAGGACTATTCATCTTTAATGAAAAGATGCAAGGTTTAATTTTTACATTTAAGAATATACATATAGCCAGGTGTGGTGGTGCACACCTGTAATTCCAGCACTTGGGAAAGTGAGGCAGAAAGATCAATGTTAATTTTAGGCCCACCTGGGCTACATAGTGAGTCCAAGGCCAGCCTGTATTACATAGTGAAATCCTGTCTTAGACAGCTGAAAACCAAACCAAACCAGAATATACATAACACATATATACCTACATGTATGTAGATATAGATATATATCTGTATGTATGTATATATATTTTAAATGCCCACAAACAAATATAAAAGATGTAATATACCCCCCCCTTTTGGTGCCAGGGATTGAACTCATGACTTTGAGCTTGCCAGGCAGGTGCTTATGCTAATGAACCAAATCCCTGCCCCCCCGCTTTAAAAAGTTTTCTATATCATTTTTTATGGCATTTAGAAAAATTTAAATAGCTTACTGTAGTTAGGTATAGTGGTCTGCCCAGGCTACCACAATAAATACAGTAGGTGGAAATAAGCCACAGAAATACATTTTTCACAGTTGTATAGTTTTTTGGAGACTGGCCAACTCAGTGAGGAATCTCGAGGTTGCAAACAGCAGGCAACCCTGTGTCTTTGCATGACAGAAGGGAAAATTTTTTTCCTCTTCTCGGGAGGCCACCAATCTGATTCAGTTAGGACCCCAAGCTTAGACCTTATGTAACTATTTATAACCTAAAAGTGCCTTCTCCACGGGAAGTTGGAAATTCAGTGTAAGATTTTTGGACAGACATAATTTAGTTATTTTTGTAAATGGAAAAATGTCCTAATAAAATAAGTATATGGGAAAAAGAGAATAATGCAGACATAATCTATTTAAGTATTTTGTATTTTTGGTGTTTATGTTGCTATTTTCTTAAAGGTCGCTTTTAAGGGTGATCCAGAAGCAGCTCTGATTCAGTACCTTACCAATGAGGAAGCCAGAAAAGCCATTTCTAGCACGGAAGCTGTTCTAAACAACCGGTTCATTCGAGTCCTGTGGCACAGAGAAAACAATGAGCAACCAGCACTGCAGTCTCCAACACAGCTGCTTCTGCAGCAGCAGCAGACACTGAGTCACCTCTCCCAGCAGCAGCATCATTTGCCACAGCATCTCCATCCTCAGCAGGCACTGGTGGGCCAGGCTTCCACCTCCTCGGTGCATGGTGGTATCCAGAAGGTAATTGGGGGCATTAGGATTAACAAAAACCTAGTTTCACGCTAGGGAACTGGTAGGCTTTTTAGAAATACATAGTTTAGGGCCTCATCCTGTCCCACTCAGTTAGAATCTTTGTGGGCAAGTCCTAGGAATCTGTTGTGATAGCTCTTCTATATCTTAGTTTGAAAAGTGATATTATACCTTAAAATCATTTACTTAGGTGCACATTCCTGGGCCTACATGTAGTTCTAAATTTATAGTAGTTAGATATGAGGCATATAAATGTATACATTAAGAAACACTTTTCACTGGATGTGGTGATTCGTATCTCCAATTCCAGATATTTGGGAGGGTAAGCAGGAGGATCAGAAGTTCAAGAGCAGACTGGGCAACTTAGTAAGATCCTGTCTCAAAAAATAAAAGAGCTGAGGATATAGAAAAATTCTGTTTTAATACTGAAATAGAAGTCTAGGGGTATAGCTGAACAGTACAGTATTTGCCTAGAATGTGTGAGGCCCAGGCTTTTGCACCTAAATCTGGAACAGACTTTCCAAGAGAATTGATATTGGAGCTGCTTTGTTCTTTCTGTGCCTAGTGCCTAAAGCAGTACTTGTATATATTTCTCAAAACATTTAAAGGAAGGAAAGAACGAACTACCATGCCGCAGAACCTTTCATATATTGATCATTATAATCTCCACCTAAATATTCTCATGTTTAGATTAAATGCAGATTTTTTTTAAAAAAAGTATTCCTAAAAGTATGTAGTGTTCCATTTATTATCCTTCTGATTAGCATGCAAGTGTTTGTTCACTTTTGTCTACAATCTCATATTATGTTTGAATTCAAAGATGAATGTTTGCCATAGATGTTGGATGAATGAGGAAGAAAAGAGTGATGCTATCACCTCTGTAATTATCAAATCATCTACCATTATTATAACTTAAGAGTACTGTATGTTTTTGAGATGATCATTTCATAGTTACTCCTACTTAAATTGTTAGGGAAAACCACATCTTCTGAGCACTATGTGTTAGGTGGAACAGTCTTCATTGCTACTGGAGATCGAACCCAGGGCCTCATGTATCTAGCCACATGTTCTACCACTGAGCTACACCCCTTAGTTTTTTTTTTTTTGGTACTGGGGATCGAACCCGCACCCTCAGGCTTGCCAGGCAGGCGCTTATGCCGCTGAGCTAAATCCCCGGCCATCCCTTAGTTTTTGTGATAGAGTTAGACATCCAAAACAGTATGTATAGTGTAACATTGCCTTTTGTAATAAAACCATACAGATAATTGGAGCCCCCTCCCACTTCCTTAATCTTATTTCCCAAGATAGTAATAGTACCTTAAATTTATATCATTCTTGGGCTTTTTTTTTTTTTTTTTTTTTGGTATCGGGAATTGAACTCACGACCTAGCACTTGCCAGACAGGTGCTTATGCTGCTGAGCCAAATCCCCAGCCCCCTTGGGCATATTTTTAAACTTTTACTACATATGTGTTTGTTTTGTATGTGCAGATGATGAGCAAGCCACAGACATCAGGTGCATATGTTCTTAACAAAGTTCCTGTCAAACATCGTCTTGGACATGCAAGTGCTAACCAGAGTGATACATCACACTTGTTGAATCAGTCTGGTGGTGCTGGGGAAGATTGCCAGGTATGCATTTCTGTAAACTGACTGTATGAGTATGTATGTGTAGTATATTTAGGAGTCAGTGGCACAGAGAAACAGATTGATTATCGCCTAGATTTGTAATGCCCTACTTCTCAGCCAAGTGTGACAGTGTGTGTTCCTAATTTCCATACCTCAGTTAGAAACTTTGTCTCAAAGAAGTTTTTTTAATTTAAAGGTAAATAGGAATTGGAAATTTTTAGTTATTTTATCAATAGGTAGATATCTTTATTAATTATTTCCCTTATTAATAAAGTTAACACAGCAAAGGGAATTGGTTGGAAAGTCATCTTTTCAGCAAAGGAAAAAAAATCTCAATACTAAAACCAGCGCAGTGAAGATAGCCACCTCTTGGTGCTGGCACAGTCAGAAATGAGCTAACTATCTATTTATATTTGAGTATAAACATGTAGCACATGACTAAGAGTGATATTAAGATAGGTGCAGATTGCTGTAATTCTGTGAAATGTTTTCGGCAATTTGAAGTATGGGTTATTTCACTTATGAAAAATAACTTATGACAGCCACCTTCAGGCAAAGATCACTAGGAGCAACCTGTTGTCAAAAAAGACATTTTTTTTGAGATAAAATCTCACTTGTAGTTCAGGCTGGCCTTGAACTCACTGTGTGACACATGCTGACTTCAAACTCACAGTGATCCCTCCTACCTCAGCTTCATGAGTGCTGGGATTATAGACATGTGTTACCATGCCCAAATAAAAAATTAATTTTTCAATGAGTATGAATATTAGCAATGAAACCATGGGTGTTAAAATTATTCAATGAGTATGAATATTAGCAGTGAAACCATGGGTGTTAAGTTATTTTTGGGTTTCACCTGTACTAAGTGATTTGGGATAGGATTTAAACTAGATTGAATACCTTAATAACCCTGACCTAGAACAAGAGTTTGAGGATGGTCTAAAGCTGCAGTTGGTAACAAGGCTTATATGTGAATGATAGGTTGGCTTTTAGGTGTTGCAGGCTGCTACTCTTCTCATAATTAAAATTTAAAAATAAAAATATGACACTACAGTTAGGAATAAAATATTAGGGCCAAGAAGTCTTTATTCTTAGCAACAACTACATTTACATATGAATAGCTGTTATAAATGAAGTTTTTAAATATTAAAAATTGAACTCTAAGGAGAACAAAAGTATATTGTCTTTCACAAATCATTTTAAGCATGTGTAAGATTTAATATTTGTATTATTTTTGGTTTTTTAGATATTTTCACCTCCAGGCCATCCAAAAACAACATACAGTTCCTCAAACTTAAAGACATCTTCAAAACTTTGTACAGGATCTAAATCTCATGATGTTCAAGAAGTTCTTAAAAAAAAACAGGTAAAAATCTTGAGTTCTTGTTTTACACAGTAAAGGACCTGCTACATTTTTAAGTACATGGCAAATGTGGTGTCACACACTTCTTATCCTAGCACCTGGTGCTGAGGTAGGAGAATTGCTTTGAATTTGAGGCCAGTGTGGGCTCCATCCACAGTGAATTCAAGGCTAGCCTGAATTCACTACACACAGCAAGATCTTGTCTCAAAAAAAAATAAATTCTTACGTGCTTATGTCAACACCTCTAAATCAGTGTATGTTGCTGTAGAATTATTTAATAATGCTTACAACTTCTCCATTTAATGTACTTGAAAAATAAGATGAGCAGGACTGGGCATATAGCTTAGTGATGTGTGCTTGTCTAATGTTTGTAGGGTCCCCAGTTCCATCCCCAGTATTGAGGAGGGGAAAATAGGGACACAAAGCAGAAAAAGTGCTTCACAGTTGTCTCTCAGTGAGGAATACCTTTTTTAAAAAACTGAACTCAAGGTCTGGCACTTGCTAATGAGCATATGCTCCACCACTGATCTATACTCTCAGCCCTAAAAAAATTTTTTTCTATGCCTTCGTTTTTCTTTTTCTTTTATGTAGTGGTGAGGGTGGAAACTAGGCCTAGCACATGCTTTCAAGTGCTATACCTTTGTGATATACTCTCAGGCCAAAGCAGGCACTTTCTTTTTCTAATTCTTTTTTAGTGTAAATTAGATAATGTTTCACATAAAGTATAATAACATTTATGTAACTTTTATTTATAAAACTGTAAATATTTGTGTATTATTGAGTTCTGAGTTTTCACCTTTGTGTTACCCTACTCACATAGGATTTTTCAAAAATACAGAGACTTAATCCTTAGGCGAGTAAAAGCAAAATTTTCCTGGCTAAAACTCATAGACTGATCATTTTTAACCTATAGCTGCATTGTATATTTTTAAACTTGGAGTTTTTAAAAAAGAACTTGTATTACATTGACAAGTAAAAACAGGTTTTTCTTCAAAGACATTCAGGTCTTTTAAGTCAAACCTCATAGACATATTTAGTGTTCAATCTTTTGAATCTCTTTGCAAATGTTACAAATGTAAACTAATACTGAATGTGTTGAGGAAAATATATTCAAATGCTTAATCTTTCACTTCAGCTATCTTTTTTAAAATTATTTTATTAATTTAGTTTTAGTTTTTGGTCTTGTTATACAGTTCAGGCTGTTCTTGAGCTCACTTTGTAACCCAGGCTGGCCTCTAACTCACAGCCGCCTCCTGCTTCAGCATCCCAATTGCTAGGGTTACAGGTGTGTGCCCACCATGTCTGGCCTCAGCTATTTTTGACTAGGAGGAAAAACCTGTCTTAGAGAAGATGACCTAGAAACAAATGAGTTAAAATATATATATAGTGGCATCATTGGCAATTTTTGTATACATTCCTAAATCGTTTTTACCTATCCATATAGGAAGCAATGAAGCTACAACAAGATATGAGGAAAAAGAGGCAAGAAGTATTAGAAAAACAGATAGAATGCCAAAAGGTAAGATAACTCATTATTTACATGCTGGAATTGATGTATAAGATTGATATACAAAGATATTTAGAATAGTGAAGTCTCTAAGGGTTGACTCATTCACCATTGTGTGTGTGTGTGTGGTTCGTGTGTGTGGTTTGTTTTGTTTTGTAGATGCTGATATCCAAGCTAGAAAAAAACAAAAACATGAAGCCAGAGGAAAGAGCAAATATAATGAAGACTTTGAAAGAGCTTGGAGAAAAGATCTCACAATTAAAAGATGAGTTAAAAACATCGTCTACAGTCTCCACACCATCCAAAGTGAAGACAAAAACAGAGGTATCTGTTTGCAGTTTTCATTGAACATAGTGTTATTGAACATTTGGCATGTGCCAGGGGCTTTGAAAGTATACTACAACCCTTTGGTAATTACTAGCCTAATGAAGAGATAGGCAAATAATTATAGGACAGTGTTTGTTCACTGTTTCTATAGCTGGTACTTCATTTTCTTTAGAAGAGGTAGTACTGTTTGAATGTGTTTGGGATTTTTGTTGGTGGTGGTTTTTGGTGCTGGAGATTAAACTTGGAGGCCTTGCATGTGCTAAACAGTTAATTACCATTGACCTACACCCACAAACCCCAGAGATAATGTTTTCATTGATTTTTTTTTTATCTGTTTTTCTTTTCTTTTCTTTACTTTACTTTTCTTTACTGAGAGTTGAACTCAGGACCTTGTACTTGCCAGGCAGTTGATTATGCCACTGAGTTATATTCCCAGCCCTATCATTGGTTTTAATAAGTAAAAATGAGGCATGCTATTGAAAAGAGTAATCAGAAGTCTGTGTAAATCTAAATAATTTCCACTTGTTTCCTTATTCTAGGAGAGTACTTGCTTTACTCAGAGGTTCCATTACACCACAGCTCCGAAGTGGGATTTTAGATAATTTCCAGCCATTTGAGAACTGAGAATAAGTTTGTCAGCTGTGTTAGAGTGTAATTATTGAACACAGTAGATTACATTTGAAATTATGGCTCAGTGCAGTAATATATGGTATTAAGGTTGCTTTTATTTGTGGGGGTGTGTGGACAAGGTCTTGCCATGTAGTCCAGGCTGACCTTGAACTCATGGTGATCTTAGTGCTTGGGTTATAGGTGTGTACCACCATATGTGACTAAAAAATTTATTTTTATTGAGATTTTCTCAAATTATAGAAATAACATGTACTAGTTTGTTGTTGTTTTTGTTTTAAAGAACTGAGGTCTCCCTATGTTGCCTAGGCTGGTCTAGGGACCTATACCACTATGTCTCACTACCTATATTTTAAAAATTGAGAGTGCATGGGAGAAAAAAAAAATCATAGTTATACCTCCCACAGACCAGTAAATAATTTGCCTCATATGAAAGAGCAGTAACAGTTACAGGGCTTCTATCTGAAAGTAATTTTATAGCTATTACATTTTTGTTGTTGTTTGAGACAAGGTCTTGCTGTATAGTGCAGGCTGGCCTTAAACTAACTCACTGTGTAGCTCAGGTTGGCCTCAAACTCACAGCAGTCTTCCTGCCTCAGCCTCCCGAGTCCCGGGATGACAGGTGTTAGCCACCACACCCAGCTTTTTTATACTTCATTATGTGACAGTTATTCTTAATTCCCTCATCTGAGGTGACTACTCCCAGGCCCTAGATTTTAGCCCACATAATACAGTAATGCTGCTTGTTTCTTTCCAGTTGTATGGTTATGCTGTCTATATAGTTGCAGTATCATAGCTGTAAAGTTATAATTCCTCTTGCTGATTTCCCTAAAGAAATATGTGTCATTTTGTAACTGTAATGTTCTGGGTAACATCTTGGAAGTTATCTGAAAAGTGCCCTTTTATTCTTTGTTTTTGTGAAAGGCTCAGAAAGAGTTACTAGATACTGAACTGGACCTGCACAAGAGGCTGTCCTCAGGAGAAGACACAACAGAGTTACGGAAAAAACTCAGTCAGTTACAGGTTGAGGTGAGATTTAATATCTCAAAAAACAGTTTTCTCTTCCAAGGTGCAGTTCACTAGTGTACATCATATTCTGGCCCTGTGTTGCTTTTCAGGCTGCACGATTAGGTATTTTACCTGTGGGTCGAGGCAAGACCATGTCCTGTCAAGGCCGAGGCCGAGGGCGAGGGCGCGGTGGAAGAGGGAGAGGCTCGCTGAATCACATGGTGGTGGATCACCGCCCCAAAGCTCTCACAGTGCGGGAATTCATCGAGGAAGAGAAAGATGAATTACTTCAGCATTTTTCAGTGAGTTTTAAAGCAGTAAATGCTAACTCTAAAAACACTGTGTTCAGCATTTTCTTTGTTGCATTCCGCATAAATAGCAAATGTCTTACAGATAGAAAATCTAGTTGGAAAAACATAGATAGTAGCAAATTGTTATTAATATATTTGAGATCAAGGAGTAGCACAGCTCTTGCTGTGTCATTCCATACTCTCCACATAAATGCATTTGTAATGACATGTTGTTCCAAAGCTAAATTTGATTTTTGTCTTAGAATTATTACAGGTAGTTGATAAGTGAAAATAACTGGGATAGAGGCAAAAATGTAAAGAAAATAATTTTAGACTAGCAAGCATGTTTAATTATATTCTATATGCAGTGCTAGCCACTTTTAAGCAAACAGGGAAATAGAGATTTGCTTATGGGAAAATGTCTTTATTCTTTTGAATATATACCAAGTAGTTCTCTTTTCAACTATTCATTAATTCATTCAGTAAATACAGAGCTAGACCATTTTCATTCATGCTGTCATTTAATATCAAATAACCGTGTGAAAAATGTGAAACTATATCTTTATGTAACTTAATGTTCAGACGAGAGAGCCAGTGTTTAATGTAATCAAGATAATAGAGTTAATACAGACCAGAACCAGAATAAACATATTCTGTGTTCTCAGCTTTTTTGAGGGAAATATTTTCAGCCCTGTTAATGTGTTAAAGATGGTAAGAGAAATCATGAAGAGCAAGGTTTCACCCCAAGTGTCTTTATTAGCTTTATGCTCATTAATACTGTTTTACCCTGACTCTTAGACAATGAAAAACTTTCTAGTGTCCAGATCTGAGAGTCATCTGGCTGGAACCAGTTTACTCGTGACTCAGTTCTTTTTTAGTACAATACTTTTTCCCATTTTTTGTAAGGTTGGAGAATAGCTTTTTTGAGGAGTAAAGAAGTTTATATGGATGAATTGTTATATTAGGATGGGATATTTTGCTTTTGTTTTTCGTTTTTGAGATGCTTTTGCTATGCACTTCAGTCTGGCCTTGTTCACTTTGTAGTCCAGGCTGGTCTCAAACTTGGAACAATCCTCCTGCCTCCCAAGTGCTGGTAGTGTGCCACCACACCTGGCACTATTCCATAACTTCCAAAAAAAAACCCCTACTTGTTATGGAAATACATGTGATCAGTCTGCAGTATGACTTGCAGTTGTAGGCATATATATGTATTTAAGGAAGAAAGCAAAGCTAAGGTGGATGAGGTAATTTAAAGAACAGAGCCATTGCTTTTGACAGCTCATTTGGGGGAGCAGAATAGTATACTAGCTGATGATCTTAAGTACTAGGAACTTACAATACATGAATAATAGATATTTGGGCAGTTAATATACTTTCTTCAAATAATCTTGGTACATTATTGTATTTACTACTTGTAATTTTATGTCCCATAAAGGCCAAAATAAAATCTGTATTTTCAGTTTTTTTTTATTCTTCATAATTATGGAAGAATGATGGATGAATCATATTTGTATGAAAAATGATAGTGAACCTTTCTGAAGTGTAATGAATTCTGGAGTCCTTCAGAGGACTTAAGAATTTATCAAGAGAAAATTACGGCTGTACACAAATGATACCTACAAGAATTCTCATTGTTGCAGTGTCAGTAGTGAAAGTGGGAACCACATAATTGTTCCACATAATTGTTCAATAGTACTTAGCTGCTATTAAAAAACACATTTTTGAAGATTATTTAGTGACATGAGAAAAATTTTAGAATTGACTAGTAAGAAAGAAAATTGCACATAAACTAGAAATAAAAGTACATTAAATTGTTCTAGGAATTCAAGAATTTTAAAATTCTTTTCCTTCCAAGCACTTCTTTATTTTTTGTGTTTTCCATTAACTCGCTCACTCCCTCCCTCCCTCCCTCCCTTTCTTCCTTTTGTTTCTGTTCCGTTCTGTTGCGTTCCATTCATTTTTCCTTGGTTTGTTGAGACAGGGTGTCACTCTGTAGTATATGCTGGGCTTGAACTCTTGGCAATCCTCCTATCAGCTTTGCACGTGCTTGGGATTACAGGTATGTGCAACCATACCTAGCTTATTATTTTTTTATATTAGTTTTTTTTGGTACATTTTAAATATGTTAATTAGTTTTCATTATTAATGATCACATTCATCATAAGGCATTTGTGGCTGTACATGCTACAACTTGGATTTTTTTTTTTTTTTGACATCTTTTAAAATCAGACTTTTTACCTCAAGTTTCCTTTTAGGATGAACCATTAGGATTTTTATACTGTATATTTTTTAAACCAAATTTAAATTTTAGAAAAAATTCAAGACTATGTGTTTTAGGCCCTCAGTACTTCATATGTATATATATATATATATATATATATATATATACACACACACACACACACACACACACACTAAAATATAAAAAATATATATGTATATAAAATATACGTATGTATACAATATATGTATATTATATATATGTATAATATATATTTTATATATATATATTTTATATATATATAAACTAAAGTGAAAGAGTTGGGGGTGTAGCTCAGTGGTAAAGTGTTTGTGTAGCACACTTGAGGTCCTGGGTTCAATCCTCAGCACTGCAAAAGAATAAATTTAAGTATATACAAATTATAGAATATTTAATATGCAATCTATAATATATGTAACACTAACAACATGTACATTAATATATAAAAGCATATGTCAAAAGTTGGCAGAATTTTTTAAAGATCAGATAGTAAATATTTTGAATTTTTGTGGACTAAGAGTTTTTTCTTTCCCTTCTATTCTTCTATTTTCCTCGTTCATCTTCTTTCTCATTTTTTTTCTTTTAATAATCTTAAAAAATAAAAACCATTCCTAGTTTATGGACCATCACAAACAGGATGCTGAGCCTAGTATGGTGGTGTGTTCCTGTACCTTGGTACTCAGAAGTTGAAGCAGGAGGATTGCTCAAGCCCACAAGTTTTTTTGAGACCATAAGTGACAATACAGTGAGACCCTGTTTCATAAAACAAGGAAATGCAGGACCATTTTTGGCCTGGAAAGTTGTCATTTGCTGACCCTTGGTATATGTTACTATATTACTCTGTATATAAAATATTTAAATTAAAAATATTTGCTTTAAAATATGAAATATACTATTGTGTACTATACAGATAGAATTTTATATGTTTTAAAAGTTTGGATTAGTAAGTTCAGAAAGGACTTTTAAAAAATTCATACACACATAATGCATGCATGCACACAATGTTGTACCTAGGGCATTTGCATTGAGCCACAATCCCCCAGGCCTCTTTTTAAAAGTTTTTATTTTGAGATAGGGTTTCATTAAATTACTGTGTTGCCCACTTTGGACTTGACCTAGATTTTTAGCTTTGTTATGTTTTCTTTTTCTTTTTCCATGTGAATTTTTGCCTTCAAAAAATAAAATACTTATCCTGCTATCATTTCATTGGGGGTGAGGTTATGAAATTTCTTCATAATATGTAGTCTTCCGTTGTTTGCAGAAAGACCTTTTGAGTCCAAAGATAGTAAGATGTTTAGAAATATGAGTTTCTGTGCCCTCCAATATATATATAACATGTATTTTCTTACTGGCAAGAACCTCTTATTTCCTACCCCTGCTATTCCTAGACTTTGTATAAGGTAACTGAGTATTTGTACTGTAGTTACTAAAGGCTTTTCACATTAAGTTAGCTTGTCCCCATAGCCTCTCTAAACAGAATTTTTCTTTCTCAAGTAGAGTCTGGAAATATATGTGAGAATTTTGCTCTGTGTGGAGGTAATACTTTGTAATTAGGCATGTAATTTTCTTTTGTGTTTATTAGAATAGCAGTTACCTTTTCTGTGACTTCAGTATTTGGGTAAAATTTTTCTGAATAGTGCTTCATTGATTGACTCTCATCAGACTTTGTCAAACATTTTTAGTAGCATAGATGTTTTGTAAACTTCTGATATTGTCATTATCTGTCACAAGTGATTGGAAGTTAGCTTTTTTATATACTTTACTATGCAGAGGATTCTTCAGATAGGATTTTGGCAGCTAGTTGTAGTTGTGACATACGGCAGTAATGATCCTGTGACCTTTACAAAGTTATTGTAACTCCAAACCTTTATTTTCTTTCAATTTAAAAAATATCTTTATATTTTTGACAGCTCATTTGGGGGAGCAGAATAGTATACTAGCTGATGATCTTAAGTACTAGGAACTTACAATACATGAATAATAGATATTTGGGCAGTTAATATACTTTCTTCAAATAATCTTGGTACATTATTGTATTTACTACTTGTAATTTTATGTCCCATAAAGGCCAAAATAAAATCTGTATTTTCAGTGTTTTTTTATTCTTCATAATTATGAAGAATATTTTGGGGTGAGGTTATGAAATTTCTTCATAATATGTAGTCCTCCGTTGTTTGCAGAAAGACCTTTTGAGTCCAAAGATAGTAAGATGTTCCTACTCTTTGGATAGTCAAACAACACAAGTTATCAAGGAGCATGTACTAAATCTGAAATTTCATCAAGTACTTTTTAAAAAGCATCTTTTTGGCCCCATAACTATGGGTGTGTGTGTGTGTGTGTGTGTGCCTGTGTTATTTTGAACTCTTCCCATCCATAGTGTGTAATGGACAACATTTTGTTTATGGATCTAACTATATAATTGTCTTACTTAAATTCTCTTTTAATGATGTTATGTGTCTAGCCCCCATTGATAGATTGTTTTATAATTTTCACACTTACAAAAATGTTATGTGTATCTTACTGGATTTGGCATTTCTGAGTGTGATAATTCAGTCTTTGCACACTATGAGACATTTATGGCCCTGGCCACCACCTTTTAATTGCCAGTAAGTGCTTTTTAGTCATTGTGACTATCCGAACACTCAGATGGTATAGTGACATTTTTTTTGTCGTTTTATTTGTGAACCATTGCTTTACACAAGTTCCTAGAAATGGAATAATTGCATCAAAGGCATGTGTAGTTAAAAATCTGGTACAAGTTGTCACGTCTTCAAGGGTATTTTTCTCATAGTGACATTGGAGGAGAATACCTGAGTGTCTCTGACCTTATGCAGTACTTGCATTTGTTTCTTCATCTTTGCCAGTCAGGAGATTGATGAGTGATAACAGGCATATATTTGGCTTCAGTTTCTGATTTGGGAAAATGGCTGCATTAGGTGAATTTTTCTTTGAGCAATTTCTGCTTAAAAGCTTGAAGAATCCTAGGCTACTATATACAACTTTTCCCTTATGGTATACATAGTTGATCTCCTATTCGTATTTATATATTTTTAAAAGTTGAATTACTTTGTTTTCTTGACCCTCACACATGTATAAAACTAAGAGGAGTCTAAATGCGCACTACAATGAAAAATGACATTCCCTTTTATGTTCAGTGCTTAATTTCACTAACCAGAGGCAGTTACTATTACCCATTTCTCATATCTTTTTTCATACATCTTCTTGAAGATAATTTTCTGCACATATCATTTGTTCTTTTATAGGAATGGTAGTATATTATACATACATATATATATGTTCTTTTCACTTAAACACTACAGTGAATGTTAAAATGAAAAAAAAATCTCCCCACAGTAAAAGACATTGCTGAGAAAAAAAGGAGTAAGTGTGTTCAGAGTAAGGGGGAGAATTTTGAGGAGGACGTACCCTCCCAACAGGGCTGTAATTTGTATGTCTCGCTGCCTGGTGGCTCTGAACCACTAGTGGTACGATTATCCCATCCAACAACATGGAGCAGTCCCATTAGGTAGTACAAGCTGCTTGATGGGGATAGTCATGTGTGTGCTACTTAAATCACTTAAACTAGTGACAATGTGTTAAAGGTGATGTGTTAAAAGGTCTTTCATTGTCATGATATTTTTTATTTAAACACTTTATTTTTTGATTACCTTTCATATGTTGGATTGTTACTAGAGATTTTATGCTTTTACCTTGTTAGGCATTTGGGTTATTTTAATGTGCTTTTTATAAGCATTGTTGTTGTGAACATCTTTGAGGGTATCATTTACTGCATATGTACACACATTTTTGCTAGATAGGTGTGGAATTGCTGAGTGAAGAATATGAGTTTTGGGCTCGCACTAGTTTGATTCTCACCAGTGACGTATGAGGGATCCTGACTTGGTATCATTAGAGTATATCTTTATTCTGATTGTTAATCTCTTTTGATTTCTTACAAGTTGGACAGTAAGAGTTATTCATTCGTAGTTCCAGACAGCATACAAATTGAATTTCTAACTGGGTATGGTGGCACACACTTATAGTGCCATCTGCTCAGGAGGATGAGGTGGAAGAACTTCCTGATTGCATGTGTTCTGGGTTATAGTGTGCTATGCTGATTGGGTGTCCACACTCAGTTCAGCATCACTGTGGTGATTCTTGGGAGCAGGGACCAGGTTGCCTGTGGGGGGTTGAACTGCTGGTCAGGTAGGATGCAGAGCAGGTCAAATTAAATTGCTAGTCTGTTCAGTATTATGTATATAATCCATGTAAGGCCTTAAAGTTCCTCTTGGAGGACAGAATTGCTACCCTTTTTGGAGGACTGCTTTTTAAAATCTTTGTCACACCTTAAAATTTAGTATATTTTTGTTTTAAAATTTAAATAACAGCATTGACCCAAATAAGCAGTGACAGCCTCTGTGTAACTGTGCTGGGTGTTGAAAGGATAGAAATAATGGCAGAGGTACCTGTTAACACATTCCCTAATGGTGGTAAGTGTAGCTTTGGATGGAACCATTTTGTTGCATCATTTTGGTATATCCTCAAAGTCAAAATGTTTGTATTAGGTTATAAACTTTCTGCCTTCAAAAGGAGTGCTTGCAGTGGTTTCCTTAGGTCACATGACACAGGCAGTAATTGACTTAAGACGATATGATGTGGTTCAAGTGTTGTTTGGAAGCATTTGGGAAATGCTTCTTAAGGTTTGTCAGTGATTTTCCTAGACATACTAATTAAACTCCAAATTAAAAATAATTCTTTCTGTTACAGTTTTTCAAAACTGTACCCAGTTCTGAACCCATCATCTTTAATAGAGAAACTTTAAAGAAAACCAAACATGTACTGTTACGGAACTTCTTTTGTCTCTTTTGCTCTGTCTTTATTTATTTCTTGTTTTTGAAATTTATTTAAAGAGAGGGGAAGCAAAACAAAAAAGGGTAGAAACAATACAGAATTTCAAAAAAAAACAAAGAGTAAGAAATCACTATTTGATACATTACATATTGTCTTCTTGGATATAGTTGTTCAAGTTACAAAATTAAAGCATACAAAGTGGACATTCAAACAGTGAGGCTGCAAACAGTTCTGTTCACCGATCCAACAAAAACTTAGTAACATGGTTATCAATCCTACACACTTAAGTATACATACAGTTATCTCTTTTAGAGCAC